>JAJIZL010030290.1:178758-204143 GCA_023969395.1 Amblyomma maculatum
TTTTTTTTTTTTTGAGAAGGAATGAAGCGTTAAGATATCATAGCTTGTTCAGGAAAGATGTTTCTTCTAAGAAACTAAAAACACATGAAATGTCTACAATTGCATTCTCTCCTAGGAGAAGTGATGGATGGAATGGTATCTGTTCGGTGTAAAATTGAGTGAAATGCTTTTTCCGTAGCTTTTCGAGTTTTTTACATGAAATTAAAATGTGGTTTATCGTCAGTCCATGTCCACAGTCTTCACATATGGGTTCATCTTCTTTTTTGAGAATGAAACTATGAGTAAGATGCGTGTGTCCTATTCGAAGGCGACATAATATTACCTCCATGAAGCGTTTCTGGTGACTGCATGACTTCCATTCTTCGACAACTGGTTTCACGACGTGTAGTTTGTTGTTTATTTCATTTTTCCATGAGGCTTGCCATTTTTCCCTGAGCTTTTTTTGTATGAATTTCAAAACATCTTTGCGTGGTACATTTACTTTTTCTATTTTTGCTTTTCGGGCAGCTGCTGCACATTCGTCAGCTGTCTCGTTACCTACGATTCCGACATGGCTAGGTACCCAGCAGAATTTAATTTTGTAACCTCGTGTTTCGGCTGATGTTATACAATGTATTATTTTTCCCACTAAAGGTTCTGTTGCATTTTTAGAGTGTAATGCTGTGATTAAGCTGAGGGAGTCAGTGTAGATTATACTCTTTTCAATATTGCATTTTATTATTTTTTCCACAGCTATGAATATGGCATAACTTTCTGCAGTGAACACTGATGCACAATTGGGCAACCTAACTGTTTTCTGGCGATTGTTTTCTACGACACCACTAACAACATATGAGGTCGTTTTAGAACCATCGGTATAAAATGTATTGTGGTCTTTGTATTTTTCCTCTAATGTCAGGAATTCTTGTAATATGTGTTCGTGTGGAGTTTGTTGTTTGTCAAACTGTGTTAAAGTAAGGTCGCATACACAGGGAAATTTATACCAAGGGGGTAATGGATCAGGGCATTGTGCAATGTCGGGGAGTGTATCGAGTATTTTTATTTCTTCGCACATCTGTTCAAAGTGGAGGAGGAGGGGTCTGACTGCTTGCGGTTTGTTGTTAAACAGGGTTCTGGACGGGCACTTTGTTACTATGGGGTAGCAGAGGTGTGTTGGTAGCGAACGGATCTTAAGAATGTATGAACAAGTTAGCATGGTTCTTCTGTCCTCAAGAGATGGTTCGTTGGGGTCTACATACAGACTTCGCACAGGCGACGTCCTGTATGCCCCGGTCGAAAGACGCAGACCTAGGTTGTGGACTGGGTCTAGTCGTTTTAGGTATGAGGGTCTTGCGGAACCGTAGACTATGCAACCGTAGTCCAAGCTCGAACGTACAACTGAACGATAAATCTGCAGAAGGCATGTCCTGTCGGATCCCCAGCGTTTACGTGACAGCACTTTAAGTATATTTAAAGATTGGGAGGCTTTCTTTTTAAGGGTGTTTATGTGGGGGAGGAAAGTAAGCTTTCTGTCGAAAGTAATGCCTAGAAAATTATGTTCGTGTTTTACTGGGAGAGCAATGTCATTGAGGTAAACTGTAGGGTCCACTTGCAAACCTCGTCTAAGTGAGAATAAAACGGCTATTGATTTCTGTGCAGAGAACCTGAAACCATTTCTATCTGCCCATGTCGCTAGTTTATTCACTGTTAATTGAATTTGTCTCTCACACGTTGATACATTAGAGGATGTACCGTCTGTTGCAGAAGTTTGCGGCCCAACGCGCCGGGCAGAGGAGCAGTATCGCTCCCGAGAGGCGGCGCTGCGCCCGCCGGCGCTGCCTGGTGACGCAGCTATAAAGAGTGAGGAGACTTGTTCTCTTCCCCTCATCCCGCGGCTGAGAGCAAAGATGTGCGATATCAACCGCGGGATGAGGAGAAGAGAACAAGCCTCCTCACTCTTTATAGCTACGTCACCAGGCAGCGCCGGCGGGCCCAGCGCCGCCTCTCGGGAGCGATACTGCTCCTCTGCCCGGCGCGTTGGGCCGCAAACTTCTGCAACAGACGGTACATGCTATTTGTAGGTCATCGACATAGACTGAATGCATGATGGTCGTTGGGATTATTTTTACTATGGAGTTCATTTCTACTATAAACAGCGTGGTACTCAAGATGCACCCCTGAGGGACACTATTCTCTTGAGTGAAACGTTTTGACAGAGTAGCACCGAGACGAACTTGGAAAGAACGGTCGGACAAAAACTCTTTCAAGCATTTTAACATTCTGCCGCGGATGCCAAGGTCTCCCAGGTCACGTAGGATTCCATACCTCCACGTCGTGTCATAAGCTTTTTCTAAATCAAAAAATACGGCAAGGCAGTGTTGTCTGCGTATAAATGCTTCTCGTACCGTATTTTCCAAGCTCACAAGATGATCAGTTGTCGAACATCCTTTTCTAAATCCACATTGGCGGGTGTCGAGAAGTTTGCGAGATTCAAGTGTAAACATGAGCCTGATATTTAGAACACTTTCAAACGATTTAGCGATACAACTCGTTAGTGCTATGGGCCTATAACTGCTTGGGGATGTTGGTGGCTTTCCATGTTTCAGTAACGGAACAATAATGGCTTTCTTCCAAGCCTGCGGTATTTCTCCTTTAGCTAATGAAATGTGTGTCCAACTGTCTGCATAAGGTGTTGTGTAAGTATGAGGGGAAGATGGATCATTTAAAATGATGAGGCCGGAACCCATTGCGATGCTTAGGATTTCTCCGCCCCTCGCATCGCAGAGTTCCGGACCCCAGGCGGTATGTTTGGCATTGAAATCGCCCGCTGATACTGCAGGTGCACCCTCCGTTGAGATGAGTGAGTAGGTCCAGAGTAGGTGTCATTGGTGTGTCCGGTGGAGCGTATGCAGATATGAGTGCAAATGATGCCGTTGTTGACGAGCAAGTGATTCATGGTACACGGGAACAAATGAACAATGGAAAGATGTCGAAACGAGTGGTGGCTGCAACGATGGCAGTTCTATGTGCAGATGGCGCCTTGAAAACCAAATAATTTTCCGGAATGCCCGGAATGTCATTTCCCCTCGTGTAGGGATCGGAGAGGAGTGCAAAGTCGAAATTAACCTCTCGAATTCTGTCTAATAAAGTTGGTGTTGCGTTTTTACAATTATCTAAATTTGCCTGAATAATGGAGACAGATGTTGGGAGGTCACGTTAAAAATGAGAAGCCGAATAGGAATTTAGGAAGCATGTTGCAATTTTCCAAGGGTTCGACGAAGGTTCGTCTGGTCAGGCATGTAGTTGAGTAGAAAGAGTTTCAGTCACTGACCAAGTCAACATGAAAAAAGAAGACGTTTCGGAACCCCTACGGGTTCCTTAATCACAATGAGGCGGACAAGGCGAGGGAATGGAAATTTAAAGGCGATGCTGGTGACGTAATGATTGTGAATAGATTAGTGGCATGGTTCCTGTTGTGCGATTCATGACTCCGGTTGTCGTCTGGATGAAAGACGACTCAAGCAGCAGCCGCGTTGTGAGATTATTTTATTTAGCTAAGATTGTAGCATCATCCCAGGCAATTTGGTGCCCCGTCTTGTGCGCGTGCTCTGCCAGTGCACTTGCAGCAATCTTACTGTTCCGGACGTCACGCTGGCGTTCTTTCAATCTTCGTATGAATTTCCCAGTTTCACCGATATAAACTTCACTGCAATCGCCACAGGGTATCTTATAAACCACACCAGGGAATTGAACAGACGACAGGGGGTCCTTAACATTAACAAGCATATTACGAAGCTTGCTGGTCGGCACGTGTCCAATGCGCGTCATATTGTGAAAATGCGCGGGAAAGAGCTTCGCTAACACCACGCATATAAGGGATCCTTGCGCTGGCCGAAAAAGTCTTGGGAGTGGTTATCCTTGGTTGCGAAACAGTCTTCTCAATCCTCGAAATAAAATGCGTGGCATATCCATTCTTGCAAAGCTCGTGCCGTACCTTCTTAAGCTCGGACTCTCTGTTTTAGTCGTTGCAAATCGTTCTGGCACGAGTTACAAGTGAAGAAACGACCGACTTCTTGTGAGCCATTGGATGGTTCGAGTTAAAATCCAGATAACATCCAGTGTATGTGGGCTTGCGGTACACGGTGAAGAAAAGGTCATGGTTTTTTCGGTTCACAAGCACGTCGAGAAATGGTAGGCAGTTTTGCTTTTCGAATTCGACAGTGAACTGCAGATTCGGTTCCACTGAATTTAAAGCATGTAGAAATCAAGAGGCGTCTTCTCTTCGCAGGATGCAAAAACAGTCATCCACATAACGGTAGAATACTTTTGGGGCTGGCGTAAAACTGGCGAGAACTTCTTCCAGAGCCTCCATAAAAAGGTTAGCGGTGGTGACAGATATTGAAGCACCCATTTCCGTACCCTCTGTCTGCTTGTAGAACTTCGAGGGGTAGGTAAAATAAGTGTTGCTTAGACAGACTCGCAACAATGTGCACAGGTCGGCGACATCAAAGGATGTGCGTTCAGCAAGGGCACTGTCGCTTCGGAGCACTTCTTCGCACGTGCTGATGGCTAGAGCGATAAGCACGCTGGTGAACAGGGACACTACGTACCAAAGGACACCATCACGTCAGCTGCGTCCAACTTCAAGCTACGCTGTTTTTTTACAAAATCTGAAGAATTCGTTACGTGTGTCCTAGATTTTCTTGCTAAGGGGCTTAGTACTTTGTGCAGGTATCCTGGAAGTTTATGCAGTGGTGACCTGGTGGAGTTGCAAGGGAACGCCAGGTTTGTGGACCTTGGGTAGTCCGTAAATGGCCGGAGCCGAGCCATTGGTGAACAACAGATGGCAGTATATCTTCTTCTTGTCAGGGGGCACGAACCGGAAAAGGCCGGCAAGAAGCTCTTGGAGCTGTCTTTGTATGCTGCTTGTAGGGTCACGAGACAGAGGAACGTAGGTATTTTTGTTTTCCAGTAAGGCCAACATTTTTCCTTCATAGTCTTTTCTAGCAGCACCGTTGAGTTTCCTTTCTTGGCGGGCAAGACCACAATGTCTGCATTTTCGCGCAAACTCCTAATGGCTCGTCTTTCGGCTGCCGGTAGCCCGGCTGCTTTGCGCAATCTTGATAGCACCCCAATGGCTCGAGTGCGTGCTTCATTTCGTACGCTCGGGCGAAGTTCATTTACGGCCAGTTCCACAGAGCAGATCACCTTCCGCTTGTCAGGTGCTCGATGAACATTGAAATTTAGGCCCTGGGAGAGAACGCTGACCTCACTTGTTGAGGGCTGGTAGGAAGACAAGTTCACAAAGTCAAGCTTGCCGTCTGATGATAGTTGCGGTCGCAGAGCCTGAAGTTTCTTTTCTTGCGACGTTCTGCATTGGATATTATTTTACCTTTGTAAAACCTGCAACGCGACTCCGACAGGGGCGCAGTACCCCGAACGTAAATTTCATATATCCGTTGGACTCGGGAAACTGCACGCTTCGATGCACGGTGGATATTATTTGACATTTTTAAAACCTGGAATGCGACTCCGACTGGGGCAGTACTCTTCGAAGCTGCGAAAGAGTGCGGACGTGCTTGGCCGGTGCTCCCGAGCCACGCGAAACGAGCTCGTGCTGCTGTTCGATCGGCGCTTGCCCGCAGCCTATTTCCAGGCTGCGAGGCCTAACCTTATTTTTTTCATCTTATTGCAGACAACAGCTACCTGCCCGGGTTTTTTTGCTGCGTTCACAGTCTCGGCGGCAGTTCCCGCCGGCGCTCCGCAGGGTCGCTCGGCGGTTTCTTGGCCGCTTTTGCCACAAACCGGACTTTGACTGCGCTGGCTATCGCTGGCACTTGGCTGCCAAGACTCCATCGCCGGTCGGTCGCGCCTTCGGTGTGACTGACTGGTGCTTTTTCCAGTTGAGGCGGCAACCTTCGCCTGCGGCCCTCACGGTCCGCTGGCGAAAATTTTCGCCGCATCGACTTTGACTGCGCTGGCTATCGCTGGCTCTTGGCTGCCAAGACTCCATCGCCAGTCGGTCGCGCTGTCAGTGCGACTGACTAGTGCACTTTCCAGTTGAGGCGGCAACCTTCGCCTGCGGCCTTGACGGTCCGCTGGCGGAATTTTCGCCGCATCGAGAGACATTTTGACTTGAGCTGCGCCGGCTGCCGCTAGGCCTTTTCGGGCTCAGCCGTGCGCAGCCTCTGGTCGTACGTTACTCTCGCGACGGCGATGCCAGCGAAGAAGCCCACGACGTCCGCCTCGCAACCATCAGCGTAGGCGAGGGCGACGCATGCCGTATCGCCTTCGAATTCTCCTCCGTCGCGGGGGCCCGCTTCGCCTGCCCGGAGTCCTGGTTCGGCGTTCTCGGACGGCGGCGATGCAGTCATCGCCGCAGTCGCGGAGCAATAGCCGCCCGCTTCACCGCGGGGCCGACCGCGTCGGAGACCGTCGCTGAGCGGTCGCCCACCCGGACTGCCGCTTCGAACGAGCCGCCTCCTCAAGCCGAGGCGTTCGCTAACCAAACACCTGCGGACGAGCCGCCGCTCGCCGAGCGGCTTGAGCTCGGTTTTGCGGCGATGCCCGCATTTGAAGATGTAGCCAAGTTCCAGGACGAGCTAACGCGCCTCGTCAACGCGCCGGAGAGCTGGCGTTTGCTCTCCGCTCGTCCATCACGAGACTGTTCGGCGGCGTCGTCGCACGCTGTGCCCAATACCAGGCGCTGGCGTCCGATGCCCGCGGGCGCGCCGGAGGTGCTCCGCGAGATGTGGGCGGCTGAGAGGAGGCAGTCGTCCGATCTCCGCGACCGCCTCTCCAGGGCGGAGGAGCGCCTTCGGGCCGCTGCGGCGTCCACATCGCCTCCGCCGCCAATCTTTGCGGAGATCCTGAGAGCGTCGCCCGGACGGCTCCCGGAGCCGTCGTCGGTCGCGCAGCCATCTGCGACCGACCAGCGCTCTCGGGATGTCGACCGGCACAAAATCACGTCGCCTTTCTAACACCAACCTCGCCGACAATAACCGCGGCACAAGTCACACAAACGTTAAAAAGTAACATCCAGCCGGAGGAAGAGGGAATAGGGCCCGTCACCCTCAGGACTACGAGTGCGGGAGTGGCGGTCCTCGCCAACGGTCGAACCTCGATAGATAACTTAAAAACGGCGGTGGAACGAAACGAAACGACTCGAACGCTTATAGCGATAAGAGTAGCCGAGCGCCGTCGGCCACATATTAGGGTCTGGGGTGTGGACCCTGACGTGGCCGATGACGATCTGATATCTAACATAGTTTCGAAAAACAGAGACCTAAACCTGGACGGACAACAAATTACCAGAAAATACACTTTCAGAGCGAGGAACGGCACGAAAACGCACGTGCTAACCGTAGACGCTAGCGCCTACAACAAGATAATGCAGAAAGGAAAATTAAACATTGGATGGTCGTCTGCACGGGTGGCGGAAGACTTGCACGTGTCTATGTGCACGTTTTGCGCCACTTACGGGCATTCGCGTCGTAACTGCCGCGCAGCCACAGACGCAAACAGGGCGACCTGTACGCGTTGCGCGGGGCCGCACGCGGCGACCGACTGCGCCGTCGCTGAGGGCGGCGCCTCGGTTGCGTGCGCTGTCTGCCGCCGCGCTGGTCGCGAGGGTCCGCCACACAGCGCCGGCTCGAGCGAATGCCCGATACTAGCCACACGGTTGGCGCGATTGCGCCAAAGAACCGATTATGGCACGCGATGAGAAAGGGCCGCAGCGGTCGAGGGAGCAGAGAGTCGTGCTTCTTTTTCTTCTATCTATAATTGTAAACGGCCCCAAGTGGCCCACTTTCATTCTTCTTCTTTCAAACTACTTTATTCGACGAGCGAGTGAAACCAACAATTCTAACATTCATATTCTTCCGCAACACACAAATGCGACAGCTCTATCACATCTACTTTCTTCTACAAAATTCAAAACTCGCTCTACTATTCACATTTTCGCCACACGGTTCTCTGCTTCCCTCGACGTGCATTTGCCATCTACAGACCCAGCGCTGCCGCAGCAATGGAGAGCCATGTTTCTCTTAGCTTTTAAAAAATTCGACACATATTTTCTAAATTGTTCCTTTCTTATTTTAACAATAAATTTTCATCACGCGCACCCTGCGGGTCTCCCTATACATCCTTGTTCCTTCTATACTTATTATTTAAAATTTATTCTGAAAATTTTCTTTCCAACTACTACTCTTTTCAAAAGTCTCGAAGACCGCTCAAGGGGCGCTTTTTCACCTCCTTTTCTTCTTTCTTCCAAGAAATTGCAAGCTCGCTTCATAATTGGAAATTTCACAACATGGCTCTCCATAAACTTTCTGCCGCGGCGCTTTCCAAGCCATGTCTTCGGTTCGCGGCGGTTGTGACAGACTTTACCGCAATCGTTTCCCGAAGAGCGCCGTCCGCAATTCATTTATTTATTCTCCAAAAATAAGGCTCTTCAAATTCGAAGGCCACTTCTATTCCACATTGGGACTTTTCTTTTTGGTTATTCGCCAATTGGTTTCTTTTTTTTTTTTTTTTTTTTTTGCGGACGGCGTTCAATGTTCCACCAAAGAATTTTTTTTTCTAGATGTGGTCCGAAAGGTTCGTCTCGGGTCAGTGGTCCAAAAAATTGTTACATTCATTGCATTTTTTTTTCTCTCTTCCTTTCACAAATTTTAAATTACAATGACATTTAATATGTCATTTAAATTTATACAAGCTAATTTGGACCACTCAGAGCGGCCACACCTGTTTTGGTGGAACACATGAGTTCGGGGAATTTCGATTTCGCTCTGGTGTGCGACCCGGGAGTCCCTCCCGATTGGGTGGTCTTCCGAGCGCCGCCACAGCCGCGCTGCGCAATATTTGCGCGAACCAAAAATTTTGATTACTTCCCCGTAAAATTATCGCAGCGTGTAATCTCCGTTCTTTGCGCGTCTACCACACAATATTTTCTTCTGGTGGCGGCCTACGCGCCGCCCCATTTCCCTATGTCACCCACCCTGGACGACATCACTAATTCGCTTATTTTAACAGAGGGGACACCCGCGGTTGTAGCAGGCGATTTTAACGCCAAGCACACCGCGTGGGGACCGGAGACTTGTGACGCGAGGGCAGGTGAGTTCCTTCGCTTCGCGATGTCCTCCGGACTCCTTATTTTAAACTATCCGGCGTCCCCTCCAACGTATTCGACACCATATACAGATAGCTGGATCGACATCACCCTCGCTTCCCCGTCATTGGTGCGGACGGGGCTTGAGTGCGAGGTGTCGGACACCAGCACATTATCTGAGCATAAACATATAACAGTCAAAATTGGTGTCCAGGGTGGTCGCAAAGAAAAGCGAATGACATATAGGGATACAGGTAGACTATTGGCTCATTTATCTACCTGTACTTTCTTTGATTCTGTGGTCGGCGCGCAATTGGGTTCGGCGGACGGACTTGAAGTAATACTCTCCAAATTTTACGAAATTTACGATGCACTAAGAAAAAAGTACTCGTCCTCGCGTCGGGATGCAAAAGCACCTCGATTCGATCCCACACCATGGTGGACAGATGAATTGGCACTCAAACGCAAAAAAGTCCCCGCAATGCGCAGACGATACCAACAAACAAAGGATTATCTCCTGCGCAAAGAATTCGGCATCCAATATTATACAGCTCTGGCCTCGTTCCGCGCCGAGAATTCTTCGGCGCGTGATTTTCATATTAGAGAAATGGCCAGAGTTGCTATTAAAACGTCCATCTATGGAAAAACTTTCGAAATTGCATTCAACCGATCGCGAGGACCAATAATTTTGCCACCAATAAAACATTCGGACAATTCGATGACCAAATCAACCTTAGAAACAGCCCAGTTGCTTCTAAATACACAGGTAGCGTGCGATAATGAGGCGGACGACCAACCGAGCCACGCCGAAGTCCGCGCCCTTGCGGCGGACATTAATATAGGGGGTCCGGACGTGCCATTCACTTTTGGCGAGATCGACATGGCGGTCTCTCGAGTCAAGAATGGCACGGCGTCTGGCCTCGACGGTTTAACTCCGAGGGTCGTCCGCGCGCTGTGGCGCGATCATCCAAAATTCTTTATATGTATTTTCTCTGCGGCACTCAAACTGGGCCATTTTCCGATGGTCTGGCGGAAGGGCCGCATAATCTTCCTGCCCAAACCGGGTCGCCCGCCGGAGGTGGCCGCGTCTTATATGCCAATTGTCATGAATTCAACGCTAGGCAAAGTGTTGGAGCGACTGCTCTACGGCCGCATATACCACTTTCTGGCAAAACAAAAATTACTACACGAGAATCAATTCGGTTTCACACGACAGCGAGGTGCAGTGCACGATCTGCATGCCCTGGTTACCAAAATTCGACAATTCCAGACAGCCGGCCTCCACGCACTACTAATATCAATAGATTTCAGAGGCGCCTTTGACAGCGTCTGGCATCCGCTGGTTGTTGGCTCGCTCCGCGACTGGGGATGCCCGAGAAATCTCTGCGCGCTGCTGCGGTCATTTCTATCAGACCGCGAGGTGGTTTACCGCTGCAAAGCGGGAGACGCGGTCGCCCGTCCCACCTTGGGCAGCCCGCAGGGTTCTCCGCTGTCACCGATCCTATGGAATATTGTGGTGCGTGGATTGCTTGACCTGCCGATGCCAGAGGGGGTATCACTCCAGGCCTATGCGGACGATGTCATCGTCCTTGTGCCTGGCCCCAAGAGAGGGGAGCTGCAGAGCTTGGCGGAGGATGCTCTCAGCCGAGTGGCGACGTGGGCGAAACAGGCGAGAGTTACCATCAGCGCGGAGAAAACGGTGTGCGTCCTGATCACTCCTGTTCGGGGAGGTATGGGTCGCACGCCTCCGACCGTTCGCCTTGACGGTGTGCGCTCGCAATTCAAGCCTTCCGTCAAGGTGCTCGGAGTTTTCTTTGACCGCACACTCTCCTTCATAGCCCACGGCGACCATCTCAAGGAGCGCGCTGAGTTGCTTTCCTCACGCCTTACCACTTTTTTGCTGCTAAGCGGTACTCCGGCACCTAATCAGGTCAGAGCACTTTACAACCAGGTCGTACTGCCCGCAATTGCTTATGCGTCTCCCGTTTGGTGGACTGAGTGTTCCCATTTGGGACTCCGTGCTAAGCTAACAAGTGTGGAGAGGGCCCCGTTATTGGCGTTGACGGGAGCCTACTGCACAACTAGCACGAGAGCGCTCCAAATTTTACTCCGCGCGCCACCTATCTAGTTCGAGCTGGATCGCCTAAAGCCGAGTTTGCATTATTTGCACTAAAATTGGACACATCATTCGGCACTCATTCGTTCAGGGCTTCAGAGGTGGAGCGGCCGTATGACGACAGCCTCCAGCATCCTGCAGAAGTTTATTCTTTCGAACACGTTCGTCTAGACGTGGCGGCCGCGGCGGCTGTGGCGTCGTCGCCTGCGTCGCACGTCTACACCGACGGTTCGTATGCTTCTGCATTTGCCGGCGCAGCGTACGTCATCTTTTCGCCCCGCGGCCGCATAACATCGGTCGGCCGCTTCCGTGTTGAGGGCGCATCAGGTGCGTACAGCACAGAATTAATTGCATTCGAGGAGGCGGTCAGGAGTGTGCAGAGCGCAAGGGAGTCGCATCCGGTGTATTTCTACACGGGTTCGCTTTCGCTCCTCACTGCGCTCTCCGTTTATACCACGACTGACCCCAGAATTGCCTTGATCAAGCAAACTTTAGCGCCGGTCTCCTCCCGTAGGCGAGTTCGGTTATTTCATGTTCCCGCTCACCAGGGAATATTGGGCAAGGAATTGGCAGATATAGTTGCATCTAGAGCCAGCCGATCGCCCCGTGTGAGAGTCTCGGTGCAGTCAAAGATTGCAGTCCGAGCTCTTATGCGCAGGGTGGTTCTTGCCAACTGGGCTGTTTGGTGGCAAAATAACAATAAGGCACTGAAATTTACTCCTGGATACCCAGTGTATTACAAATTTCTAATCATTTCACTTCTCCGAAGCCACTAGTCACGTTGTTGACCGGTCACGGCAGATTCCCTGCGTACTTTAAAAGATTCGGCCTAAGTAATACATCTTCTTGCCCTTGTGGATATCCTGGAGGTAACGTAACACATTATTTGACCACGTGCCCACTAACAAAATCTGTTGTTGATAAATTGCCTAAATTGGGAAATAATCAAAATTTAAACTACATACATTGGCTTGGAAATAAAAAATCGTGTGCTCTACTATTACAAATTGTTTCAATTGTAGGCAACAATTTACCAAATTATGGAAGAAATTAGTTTACTCATTTACACTAGACACAACCCCTGCCACTCATCTGGACTTCGAGAGGACCTGTCAGGCCATAGAGGTGGACCAAAACTGGTCCGCCCTCTCTAATCCGAGGTAGTGGAGGGGCAGCTTAGTAAATTATTTGTAAATATATACATATTTATAATCTATTACATAGTCACATATTATACATTACAAATTTAAAACACTTCACATCACTCTTAAAAAATTAAATGGCGCTAGCGTCGTAGCACTTAAAACACAGACACAGTCACCTAAACTCACCTAAACAAATAATTTTATATGCATTTTATTCTTCATGTCCCTCTTCCACCTCTTCCACTGCACATCATGGTGATAATTCCCCCTCTTTTATTAATTTTCTCATTTCCAGATGACTTTTCATTACTACATCTCTTCCAACTTTTTTTGGCTTTCTATAATTTCCTAAATGTCTCATTCTCTCTTCTACTCAACCTCAACCTAAACCTAAACAAACATTCCTTTCACCTACCTAATTTTAATTTTTCACATCTTATCTCAATTTTACTTCGCCTATTATTTACACTCATTTTCGAATGGACGTGTTCTGGCTGATCTCCGCCAGCTCGAGCGCTTGCACGCGACCCGCATTGCCCGGCGCTGGCTTCCGGCGCCTAAGATTTTTTTTTTACCTTGCCTTTAACTGGCCATATTTCAGCTGCTGCTGATTCCCGGCTCCGGTGGCGGTTCCCGCTGGCGGCCTCCTGGGCCTGCTAGCGGTTTTCGAGCCGCTTTTTCGGCCGCTGCTCCTTGACATCGAGATATCATCCCGCTGGGCCTCGGTAAGCCTACCGGGGCTTTCAATGCCTGGCCTTATCCCGCTGGTTGCAGGGCGCGCGGTCCCCCGCGGCCGCACCCATGCCTCCGAAACGACCGCCGCCGTCTGGATCTCCCGCGGGTTCGAGCTCGGACCTGGTGGCAACGACCCATCCTGTGTCACCTGCGTCTTAGACATCTTCGGAGACGCAGTTTCGGATTGCGCCGCAGACCGCGGGCGAATCCCCGTTCTCGGCCACGGGGGACAACATCATCGCCGCGGTCCAGGAACAACCTCCTACCTCTGCGACGCCGCCGCGGGTCGACACTGCCACCGCCGACCCGCAGTCCGGTGAGCGTCCTCACCGCGAGCCGTCTCCGCGGGGCGAATCGCAGAGCGAGCCGCGCGCTGAGCAGCCGGCTCAGCCGGAACTGCCGACGTTCCACTGTGCTGGGCGGACGGAGCGCCGCTCACGGAGCGCCTCGACATGGGGTTCTCGGCAATGCCCGACTTCGCGGAGGTGACGAGGGTACAGGATGACCTCGTCAGGCTCATTAATGCTCCTGAGAGCAAAATGAGCCTCCAGCTCCGCACCTCCGTTGCGGGCCTCTTTGGCGTACTCGTCGCACGCTGTGCGGAGTACAAGTCTTTGGCGTCCGATGCCCGGGGGCGCGCCGACGTCCTCCGCGAGATGTGGGTGTCCGAGAGGAAGGAGTCCTCGGAGGCTCGCGCACGGGCGGCGTCGGCAGAGGAGAAACTGCGGGCATTATCTGCGAATTCTGCGCCACCATCATTTGTCGAGGTCCTGCGCGCCTCACCAACCGGCGCGGAATCATCATCACAAACAACCGCCGCTCACATCCCACCGGTAGCACGGCAAGTGAATCACCATGTCGCGTTTTTAACTGCGACATCCCCAAACAAGAAAACCGTCGCGCAAGTAATGCAAACCCTAAAGGCAAATATCGTTCCCGAAGACGAGGGCATAGGCCCCGTAACAATTAGAAAAACTATAAACGGAGTCAGAGTATTGGCACGCGACCGCATTACCGTCGAAAACCTTAAAACGGCGGTACAGAGAAATCCGGTAACAAACAACGTAATGACAGTAAGAGTGACGGAACGCCGCCGGCCGCACATCCGGATCTGGGGAGCTGATCCCGATGTGGCGGACGATGCCGTCGTCAATAACATCATTTCGAAAAACCCAGACTTAACCTTAGATCCCGAAACCACCGAGCGGCGATACACGTTTAGATCGCGCGACGGTTACAAAACACACGTTTTGGCCGTTGCACCGGACGCGTTTAAAAGAATTATAGAAAAAGGCCGAATTAACATCGGATGGTCTTCGTCGCAGGTCTGCGAAGACCTACATATACCCATGTGCACGGTTTGTGCGGCGTATGGGCATTCGCGAAGAAATTGCCGAGCTGCTGCGGACGCAAGCAGGGCTACCTGAATTCGCTGTGCGGGGGCTCACATTGTAGCGGACTGCACAGTCTCGGACGGCGACGCCTCCGTCGCGTGCGCGATATGTCGCCGCGCCGGACGAGAGGGTCCGCCGCATAGGGCTGGATCTCGCGAATTCCCCATACTTGCTGCAAGAATGGCTAGAATGCGAGAACGAACAGACTATGGCCCTCCTCCTTAGGAGCAGTGCACATGGGACGAGGGGGTGAGGGACCGTGCATATTCTTTTCACTCTTAGCAGCACCTGGCGCGGCGCAAGGCGGTGCGCGCGCCAGATCCACATTTTGTCAAAGCCTCTTCTTCTTCTTTACAACGAATTTTCTAAAGCGTGCCTTATTTTTATTTTTTTTCTTCTTTCACCTCTACCGTAAACTAGGTTTTTGCTTTGCACGGTTCCCTCGCTCCTCAGTCAAGAAATACGCGCCGCTCGGTGCGTTTGCTACCATATATTTGAACCACGCACAGCGATGGCGCCTTGCAAAAATAACTAAAATATTTTTAACCCGTTTCAAAATCACATTCCTGGCCACATTCTATATTCTTTTAATTATTTTTCCTCGCTACACCTATCTTAAAAACTGTCATTTTTCCCCAAATTTCTCAATCGCAAAGACACTAATTGCAAACAAAACTCAGAGTATGTGTGGCCAGGTATCGGCCCTGAGACGTGTATCTGTGTTTTCAAATTTATTTAATTCCTCCTTCATTCCTTTTTCTTTTTTCCTCATTATTATTATTTCCCACCCTTATTTTCTCTCCTCCAAAACACAGATGCGCGTCTTAGGTATCGCAATGAGTTGTTTCCCCTCGTGTTCTTACCCATTGGCACCTGATCGGACTGTTTTCAAATTAAAAAATCGTAACATGTATTCCAAATTCCTATTCGGCCTCTCACTTCTAACATGACATCCCAGATTTCCTTTTAAATTATACAGGCAAATTTAGATCACTGCAAAAACGCAACTCCAACATTATTAGACCGAATCCGAGAGGCTAATTTCGATTTCGCATTCCTCTCGGATCCCTACACGAGGGGAAACGACATTCCGGGCATCCTTGAAAATTATTTGGTTTTCAAGGCGCCATCAGCACCTAGGACAGCCATCGTGGTAGCCACCACTTGCTTTGACATCTTCCCATCGTTCATCTCTTCTCGTGTCACATCGATCACTTGCTCGTCAACAACGGCATCATTTACACTCATATCAGCATACGCTCCACCGCACACTACAATGACACCTACCCTGAACGACATACGACAATCACTCATCACAACGGAGGGGACACCTGCGGTGGTCGCTGGCGACATCAACGCCAAGCACACCGCATGGGGTCGGGAACTCTGCGATGCGAGGGGCGGAGAGTTCCTGAGCTTCGCAATGAGTTCCGGACTAATAATATTAAACGATCCGTCTTCCCCTCCAACTTATACAACACCATACACAGACAGCAGGATAGACATTTCACTAGCCACACCCACATTGGTTAGGGCAGGTTACACATGGACAGTCACAGATACCAGAACATTTTCGGAACACAAACACATTGAAATCCGATTCGGCCATTCACCGCACGTAAAAGAGCGTCGCTTAACATACAGAGACACAACAAGATTAATACATTCACTCTCTGCCACACGATTCATGGATGCCGTTGTAGGGGCAAATTTGGCTTCATCGGCAGCATTAGATTTAATTCTTCAAAAATTTCAATCTTTATTCGATCACTTTAGAAAACGAAATTTATCAACCACCCGTCAGGATTCGCGACATACAATGGACAATTCGAAACAGTGGTGGACCAGCGATCTGACCGTCGAGCGCTCCAGGGTGCGCGCCATGAGAAGGCGCTACCAAAGAACACACGATCTGCAAATGCGAAAATTTTACGGTGACATTTATTACACCGCATTGGCAAACTTTCGTTCAAAAGTCTCGGACGCCCGAAAGTCGTTCCTGCGCGAATTGGCCAGACGATCCCTACAATCAGGCATATTCGGGCGCACGTAAAAATTAGCTTTCAAAAAATATACAGAACCTATAATTCTTCGTTCGGTGGGGCGGCTTGACGGCACCACGACATCGTCTGTGCTGGAAACAGCACAGACGTTGTTGGACGGTCAGGTCGCATCGGATTCAATCGAAAACGATAGCGACGCTCACAGACGGATGCGTATCGCTTCGGCATCCCCGTCCCTCGGAGGACCGGACGACGCCCCATTCACGCGCGGCGAAGTGGGCATGGCGGTGTCCCGCGTCGTGCCAGGAACGGCGTCAGGTTTGGACGGGATAACGCCGCGTGTGGTACGCGAACTCTGGGAGCGTCACCCGAATTTCTATCTATTTATATTTAACGCTTCCCTCAAGCTTGGCCATTTCCCAGTGGCCTGGCGAAGGGGACGCATAATGTTCTTGCCTAAGCCAGGTCGCCCTCCGGAGATGACCACATCTTATCGGCCAATAGTAATGAATTCAACATTCGGCAAGGTGTTAGAGCGTCTGTTGTACGGGCGCTTGTACCACTTTCTATCGCGATGCAAATTGCTACATTCGAACCAATTCGAATTTACCAGACAGCGCGGAGCCGTACAGGCTCTACACGCGCTCGTCTCCAAATTACGAGATATAAGGAATAGTGCCCAATACGCACTTCTTATATCCATAGATTTCCGTGGCGCATTTGACAGTGTGTGGCACCCCTTGGTCCTGGCTTCGCTCGGTGACTGGGGGTGTCCGAGGAACCTCTGTGCACTGCTGCGGTCCTTTCTCTCGAACCGAGAGGTGGTATTCCGCTCAAAGGCGGGAGACGCGGTCGCGCGTCCCACCTTGGGCAGCCCACAGGGTTCCCCACTGTCGCCAATTCTGTGGAATATAGTCGTGCGCGGTCTGCTCGAGTTGCCCACGCCAGAGGGTGTATCGGTGCAGGCGTATGCGGAAGACGTCGTCATCCTTGTGCCTGCATCCGAAAGAAAGCTGTTGACGCAATTGGCGGAGAATGCTCTCGCCAGAGTTGCGACATGGGCGGAGGAGGCGAGAGTTAACATCTCACGAGAGAAGACAGTGTGCGTCCTTATTGCTCCCCCCAGGGGTGGAATGGGGCGCACACTTCCCACCGTAAGGCTGGACGGCGTAAGATTACAATTCAAGCTGTCCGTAAGACTCTTCGGTGTGGTCTTCGATCGCACTCTCTCCTTCATACCTCATGGCGACATGCTCAAGGAGAAGGCCGAGATGCTTGCCGCGCGCCTCAACACTTTCATGTGGCTCAGCGGTACACCGGCATCGGATCAACGAAGAACACTTTACCGCCAGGTCGTTCTTCCTTCACTCGCATATGCGTCACCCGTTTGGTGGACGGAATCGCCCCATTCGGGACTGCGTGCTCGGCTACTTTCAGTGCAGCGTGCTCCCTTATTGGCACTCACGGGAGCTTATTCTACAACGAGCACCAAGGCGCTCCGAATTTTGCTGCATGCGCCGCCACTCACTTTGGATATAGACAGATTCTACGCGGAGTTCGCGCTGTTTACGCAGCGATCTGACGTCACTTTTGGACGAAATACATACCGTGCATCGGAAGTGAGGAGACCTTTTGACGACTCTCTCGAACACCCGGCAGAGGTAGTTTCGTTTGCATATGTCCGGTTGGACGTGGAGGCTGCGCGGGCGTCGGCGTCGTCGCCCGTTTACCATGTCTACACGGATGGCGCATTTACCTTTGTCTCGGCCGGAGCGGTGTACGTCGTTATGTCACCAGACGGCCGAATAACATCTGTAGGCCGCTTCAAGGCGGAACGAGCAACTGGTGCATACGGCGTAGAACAAATAGCGTTTGAGGAATGTCTCCGCTATATACAGGGCCTGCAAGGATCGACACCTGTGTATAGATTCCTTGTCGATTCTTGCAGCTCTAGCCGCACGAAAAACATTAAATTCCAAAATTTACGATCGCTCAAATTGCTCATTGCTCAAATCTATTATCACACGGAGGCCGATCAGACTCTACCACGTTCCTGCACATGCAGGCGTGGTAGGCAACGAGATCGCGGACATTGTTGCGTCGCGAGCTCACAGGTCGAGCCGGACCAGATTGGCTTTAGCTTCGAAAACTGTGGTCCGTGCCGAATTCCGCCGGGTCGTTACAGCGAGATAGGCAACATGGTGAAAAGAAAATAACGAGGGAACCGGAATATTTAATTTCATTCAGGACACAAATAATTTGCCCACCTCGTTTCCTCCTGTGAAGCCAGTTATTTATCACACTACTGGTCATGGCCGATTCCCTCATTACTTGCATCGGTTCGGCCTTTCTCCATCGTCCCAGTGCCCTTGTGTCCCAGAGGGCGACGTCATCCATTATCTCACCTCATGTCCATTAACACCAAATCATCGTCAAAACTTAAACCCGTCAGCTCCTCCTAATCACGATGTAAGAGTTTGGCGGAATTGGCTCGAATCAAAAAGAAACTGTGCGTGGTTAATTCGGCTCGTTAAATTTATTAGCTCAAAACTACCCGATTACAAACGTCAAAATTCAGTCAATTATTAGATTGGTGTTATTTTTTATTTATTTTTATCTCTTCTTGTTTTTTGTTTTTGTTTTTTTACATCGCAACAATCAGTCTTTCTTTCAGGGCCAATCAGGGCAAATGAGGTGAGCACTTTTGTGCCCGCCCTGATAAGGATCATTGATATTGGGATTTAATTTTTGTAAATATTGTATATAGTGTATATATATGTGTATAGTGTATATATACCGTTTCTTTATATATATTTTGTATATAAACCTGTACATATCAAATGTAAAAATTATGTTTATGTACATATTATAATAATTTTCTCTACGTTTATACCATTCGTATTTTATTTTATCCTTCTTTTCTCTTCCTTCCGTGCTCCACTTCTGTTGCACTCTCTCTCTACAATTTCTATTTTCAGATCCCTCCGGACCTCCTCTCTCGAAATGCCACTGGAAAACCATCCTTTCAACGGCGCAGGAAATTTATTTGACAAATAAACTTGGGAGTTCTTTCTTGGGGGAGGGGTTGTCTATTTATACCTTTACTTACTATGCTTCTATTACATGCAATTAAGATTTAAAATTGGCACCATTAATGATTATTATCCCCCAGACAATAAAATAGCTCTGCGAGGCTAGCCTACCCTTTGTGCTCGTTGAACCCTTCGGACACAGATGCGTTACCGTGCCCACTTTTATTTTTTCAATTGACTTTTTCCACCAAATTGAATACTGTGGCCGATTGGGCCGTATTCATTTATTTTTGATTGGTTTAAGCCTAATATAGCTTAGCTGGTGCAGGCTTTTTCTTATTCAGCTTTGTTTTTGAATTTACTTTCCAGCATTGTCAGGAATGAGACTTTGGATTGGGGCAGTACCCCAGTCGGAGTCGCATTGCAGGTTTTGAAATAATACTCTCCAAATTTTACGAAATTTACGATGCATTAAGAAAAAAGTACTCGTCCTCGCGTCGAGATGCAAACGCACCACGATTCGATCCCACACCATGGTGGACAGATGAATTGGCACTCAAACGCAAAAAAGTCCGCGCAATGCGCAGGCGATACCAACAAAGGATTATCTCCTGCGCAAAGAATTCGGCATCCAATATTATACAGCTCTGGGATTCCGCGCCGAGGTTACTTCGGCGCGTGATTCTCATATTACAGAAATGGCCAGAGCTGCAATAAAAACGTCCATCTATGGAAAAACCTTCAAAATTGCATTCAACCGAACGCGAGGACCAATAATTTTGCCACCGATAAAATATCCGGATAATTCTATGACCAAATCAACATTAGAAACAGCCCAGTTGCTTCTAAATTCTCAGGTAGCGTGCGACAGTGAGGCGGGCGACCTACCGAGCCACGCCGAAGTCCGCGCCCTTGCGGCGGATATTAATATAGGGGGTCCGGATGACGTGCCATTCACTTTTGGCGAGATCGACATGGCGGTCGGTCGAGTCAGGAATGGCACGGCGTCTGGCCTCGACGGTTTAACTCCCAGGGTCGTCCGGCACTGAAACTAGGCCATTTTCCGATGGTCTGGCGGAAGGGCCGCATAATCTTCCTGCCCAAACCGGGTCGCCCGCCGGAGGTAGCCGCGTCATACAGGCCAATTGTCATGAACTCTACGCTAGGCAAAGTGTTGGAGCGACTGCTGTACGGCCGCATATATCACTTTCTCGCCAAACAAAAATTACTACACGAGAATCAATTCGGCTTCACACGACAGCGTGGCGCAGTGCACGCTCTGCATGCCCTGGTTACCAAAATTCGAGAATTGCGGACAGCCGGCCTCCACGCACTACTAAAATCAATAGATTTCAGAGGCGCCTTTGACAGCGCAGCTTCGAAAGAGTGCGGACGTGCCTGGCCGCTGCTCCTGCTGCTCGAGCTTGGCACGCGCTCGGGTTCTATCGGCGCTTGCCCGCAGCCTATTTCCAGGCTGCGAGGCCTAATTCTTTTTCCCATCTTTTTGCAGACGCAGCTACCTGCCTGATTTTCCGGCTGCGATCACAGTCCCGACGGCGGTTCCCGCCGGCGCTCCGCAAGGTCGCCCGGCGGTTTTTGAGCCGCTTTTTAACAACGCGGGACTTAGACTGTGCTCGCTACCGCCGGCACTTGACTCCATCGCAGGTTGGTCGCGCTGTTCGTGCGACTGACTAGCACACTTTCCTGTTGAAGCGGCGACCTTCGCCCGCGGCCCTCGCGGTCCGCTGGCGGAATTTTTTCGCCGCATCAAGTGACATTTTCTCTTGTGGTGCGCCGGCTGCCGCTAGGCCTTTTCGGGCTTAGCCGTGCGCAGCCTCTTGTCATATTTCTCCCTCGCCAAGGTGATGCCGGCGAAGAGACCATCGACGTCAGCCTCGCAGTCATCGGAGGAGGCGAGGGCGACGCATTCTGTGTCGCCTTCCAATTCTCCTCCGTCGCGGGGGCCCACTACGCCAGCCCGGAGTCCTGGCTCGGCGTTTTCTGACGGCGGCGATGCGGTCATCGCCGCGGTCGCGGAGCGGCAGCCGCCCGCTTCGCCGCGGGCCGGCGCCGAGTCCCGCGATTCAGGTGAGCGGCCCGATGTCGCGTCGGACGCCGTCGCCGAGCGGTCGCCCGCCGGGACTGCCGCCTCGAACGAGCCGCCTCCTCAGGCCGAGGCGATCAACAACCAAACATCGGCGGACGAGCCGCCGCTCACAGAGCGGCTCGAGCTCGGTTTTGCGGCGATGCCCGCTTTCGAGGACGTTGCAAAGATCCAGGACGAGCTGACGCGCCTCGTCAACGCGCCTGAGAGCAAGCTGGCGCTTGCTCTCCGCTCGTCAATCACGAGACTCTTCGGCGGTGTCGTGGCGCGCTGCGCCCAGTACCAGGCGCTGGCGTCCGATGCCCGCGGCCGCGCCGAGGTGCTCCGCGAGATGTGGGCGGCTGAAAGGAGACAGTCGTCGGATCTCCGCGACCGCCTCTCAAGGGCGGAGGAGCGCCTTCGGGCGGCTGCGGCGTCCGCGTAGCCGGCGATGCCGTCCTTTGCGGACATCCTGAGGACGTCGCCCGGACGGCTCCCGGAGTCGTCGTCGGTCGCGCGTCCATCTCCGACCGACCAGCGTCCTCAGGAACTAGACAGGCAGGTTCCGAACCACGTCGCATTTCTTACACCCACCTCGCCAACAATAACTGCGGCGCAGGTGATTCAGACTTTAAAAAGAAACATAACACCAGAGGAAGAGGGAATAGGGCCCGTCACCCTCAGGCCTACGAGCGCGGGAGTGACGGTCCTCGCCGCCGATAGAACAACCATCAATAATCTAAAAACGGCGGTAGAAAGAAACGAAACCACTCGAACGCTAATTGCGATAAGAATAGCCGAACGCCGTCGGCCACATATTAGGGTTTGGGGTGTGGACCCCGACGTGGCCGACGACGACCTCATATCGAACATCGTCTCAAAAAACAGATTTAAATCTTAATGAAGAGGACATTTCCAGAAAATATACATTCAAAGCTCGAAACGGCACAAAAACCCACGTAATAAGTGTAGACGCTAGTGCCTATAAAAAGATTATGACAAAAGGTAAATTGAACATCGGATGGTCCTCTGCAAGGTTGGCAGAGGACCTACACGTGCCTATGTGCACGTTTTGCGCCGCATACGGGCACTCGCGTCGCAACTGCCGCGTGGCCACTGATGCGAGCAGGGCGACCTGTACGCGCTGCGCGGGGCCGCACGCGGCGACCGACTGCGCCGCCGCTCAGGGCGGCGCCTCGGTTGCGTGCGCTGTGTGCCGCCGCGCTGGTCGCGAGGGTCCGCCGCACAGCGCCGGCTCGAGCGAGTGCCCTGTATTAGCCGCAAAATTGGCGCGATTGCGCCAAAGAACTGACTATGGAACGTGACGACAAAGGGCCGCCGCGGTCGAGGGAGCGGAGAGCCGTGCTTCTTTTTCTTCTATCTAAAATTATAAAGGGCCCCAAGTGGCCCACTCTAATTCTTCTTCTTCTTTCAAATTACATTATTCGACGAGCGAGTAAAACAATCAATTCTAATAATTATACCATTCAGTTTTTTCCGCAATACACAAATCAGACTTCTCTATCACACCTTTTACTTTCTTCTAAAAAATATAAAACTCGCTCTACTATTAACATTCCCGCGACACGGTTCTCCGCTTCTCTCGACATGCGTTTGCCATCTACAGGCCCTGCGCCGCCACGGCAAAGGAGAGCCATGTTTCTCTTACCTTTTAACAAATTTCAGAAATATTTTCTAAATCTTTTCTCTCCTATTTCACCATTAACATTTCATCACGCGCACCCGGTGGATCTTTTTACAAATCCCATGTCCCTTCTTTATTTATTATTTACTCATTTCCTTTCCAACAACTTCTTTTTTCAAAAGTCTTTCGACAGCAGCACTGGGTGCGCTTTTTCACCTCCTTTTCTTCTTTCTTCAAACAAATTGCAAGCTCGATTTATAATTGGCAATTTCAGAACATGGCTCTCCTTTCCAGGGCGGCGCTTTCCAAGCCAAATATTCTGTTCGCGGCGGTTGCGGCGGACTTTTTCGGAATCGTTTCCCGATGAACGCCGTCCGGAGTTCACTTATTTATTCTCCAAAAATAAGGCTCTTCAATTCCGAAGGGCACTTCTATTCCACATTGTTTCTTTTTTTTGTTCATTCGCCAATTGGTTTTTTTTTTTCTTCCCGGACGGCGTTCCATGTTCCACCAAAGAATTATTTTTTCCCAGGTGTGGTCCGCAAGGATTTTCTCGAGTCAGTGGTCCAAAAAATTGGTTACATTCATTGCATTTTTTCTTTATTTTCTTTTCACAAATCTTAAATGGCAATGACATTTAATACGTCATTTAAATTTATACAAGCAAATTTGGACCACTGCAGAGCGGCCACACCTGTTTTGGTGGAACAAATGAGTTCCGGGAATTTCGATTTCGCTCTGGTGTGCGACCCGTACACCAGAGCGGATGCGATTCCAGCAGTCCCTCCCGATTGGGTGGTATTCCGTGCACCATCGCAGCCGCGCTGCGCAATATTTGCGCGAACAAAAAATTTTGATTACTTTCCAGTTAAATTATCGCAGCGCGTAATCTCCGTTCTTTGCGCGTCTACCACACAATCTTTTCTTCTGGTGGCGGCCTACGCGCCGCCCCATTTCCCTATGTCACCCACCCTGGACGACATCACAAATTCGCTTATTCTAACAGAAGGTACACCCGCGGTTGTAGCTGGCGATTTTAATGCCAAGCACACCGCGTGGGGACCGGAGACTTGTGATGCGAGGGGAGGTGAGTTCCTTCGCTTCGCAATGTCTTCCGGGCTCCTTATATTAAACAATCCGGCCTCCAATCCAACTTATTCGACACCATATACAGATAGCTGGATCGACATCACCCTCGCTTCCCCGTCATTGGTGCGGGCGGGGCTTGAGTGGGAGGTGTCGGATACTAGCACATTATCTGAACATAAATATATAACCGTCAAAATTGGTGCCCAGGGTGGTCGCAAAGAAAAGCGATTCACATATAGGGATACAGGTAGATTATTGGCTCATTTATCTACCTGTACTTTCTTTGATTCTGTGGTCGGCGCGCAATTGGGTTCGGTGGACGGACTTGAAGTAATACTCTCCAAACTTTACGAAATTTACGATGCACTAAGGAAAAAGTACTCGTCCTCGCGTCGGGATGCAAACGCACCACGATTTGATCACACACCATGGTGGACAGATGAATTGGCATTCAAACGCAAAGAAGTCCGTGCAATGCGCAGGCGATACCAACAAACAAAGGATTATCTCCTGCGCAAAGAATTCGGCATACAATATTATACAGCTCTGGCCTCGTTCCGCGCCGAAGTTTCATCGGCGCGTGATTCTCATATTAGAGAAATGGCCAGAGCTGCAATAAAAACGTCCATCTATGGAAAAACCTTCAAAATTGCATTCAACCGAACGCGAGGACCAATAATTTTGCCACCGATAAAATATCCGGATAATTCGATGACCAAATCAACTTTAGAAACAGCCCAGTTGCTTCTAAATTCTCAGGTAGCGTGCGACAGTGAGGCGGACGACCTACCGAGCCACGCCGAAGTCCGCGCCCTTGCGGCAGACATTAATATAGGGGGTCCGGACGACGTGCCATTCACTTTTGGCGAGATCGACATGGCGGTCGGTCGAGTGAAGAATGGCACGGCGTCTGGCCTCGACGGTTTAACTCCCAGGGTCGTCCGCGCACTGTGGCGCGATCATCCAAAATTCTTCATATTTATTTTCTCTGCGGCACTGAAACTAGGCCATTTTCCGATGGTCTGGCGCAAGAGCCGCATAATCTTTTTGCCCAA
>JAJIZL010030292.1:0-29554 GCA_023969395.1 Amblyomma maculatum
ACGCATTTTGTTGGCATGGCGCCAAAAATTCAGATATTGACGCCACAGTAGTCAAGTCAGCATTCGCAGCGAGGCTACCGAGACGCAGCAGCGCAAAAGCAAATAGCACGCGAAGATAGCAAATCAAAAGGGCCGCTCGCGCGCGGGTAGCGGCAGTGGTAGCGGAGCCGCGGAGCGGAGCGGCGTCTCAAATGTACGCAATTTCCGGTTTGATGCTTAGTTGCTTAGCACGCCGTTAGAGGGCTGCGTCGTCTGCTACCGAACCTTTTAACCGCGTGTAACTAGAACACCAAACGCTTTACAGCCTTAAAATCGCAGATTAGTAATGTTGGTTACATTGCCGATGCATTGGGAGCACAGTTAACCGGCGAGGATTTTCGGTCAAGTAGGCCTTTAACCGCAGAATATTACACGGGCGTATACTCCATGCAGGCGGCCAATGCGGGCGGCCATATGCAAGCAACGAGCGAACTGGCGTCCCAATCAGTTCCAATGTTGTCATGACAACGCCGGATGTGACGTTCAAGACAACCAGCGCGACTAGCGGCCAGTGCGGCTATGTACGCTGAGAAGTAAATACGCAACCCGGCGCTTCCGGAGGCGACGGGGGCGTGTCCGCGACGGGTTTTTAAAAGGCGATTGCGGCTGTTCTAATGGACAGAATCGAGAAAAAATTTACACATATGATTTTCGAGGTCTTTTCTTCCCAACCACAGCATTTCATGCAATTTGAAAACCGCTTCAGCCTCCCTTTAAACCAAAAGCGGATGTGTGTCAAGCACCGGCCGCTTAGCGCGCTACAGTCAATTGTGCCACAAGGCCCTATAGAACTCTCCGCTCTTGAAGGGGCGATGACAGGGTTGTTCGATGTATTGCCATTTTATACTTTCATGAATAATATAGGCCTGTGATTCTACTCACAAAGGTTCAGTGCCTAGCGCACGGCGCATATTACAAAAAACTAGATAGAAATCGGAATCGGGAAGCTCCTCCCACCGAGAGCGACCGCCATTTTGAAATCATCGTGTGACGTCACGGGATATGTGGCGGAGTGTCGTCTGCAATGCAGGCTGCAATATCAAAGGACACATCTTTTTTTTTTGACGATTGAGAGTGGTCGTCCCTCATGCAGTGCTTGATGATGTTACCGCATGTTGTGAAGGCGTGGTCAATGGGAACGCCGCTCCCGGGTGATGCATCAGACAGCATAGCCAGGCCAAAGAACGCCGGTTTATTTTCGGATCAAGGGGTATTATATAGCCAGAGGGGTGAGGGAAAGAAGGAAAGAAAGAATGAAAAGATTGGTGCCGTTGCCGGTTCATAGATGGCGATTTATCGCCTCTGCTATCAGCAGCATCCCTTCCTCCTAATAACCATAGCGATCCACAGATTTCTTGACCCGGGTTGACCTGCGCAGCTGTGTCTCTTGGGGAGCAGTGTCTGCGGGCTCTGACGTGGATACGTTGTTCTGAATAGCCAGCGGATGGTCCACTGGTTCTGCTGCTGGACAGTCTGTACCCGTGAGTGTGCATCCCTCGACGTTGCGCTTGCGGATTTGATCAGCATGACGACGAACCACCACATTATCCTCCGTCTTGACGGTGACTACTCGAGCGCCTGTTGTTGACTTCACCTTTCCGGGTGTCCACTTGTCACCAACACCGTAGTTACGGACTAGTACAGGGTCCCCCGGAGCGAAACTCCAGCTGGCGTCGTCTGAAGCTGGCGTAGCTGCTCTGCTCTGGACAGGTTTGTTCCTGAGAGGAAAACACATGTCAAGTCTGGTGCGTAGTCGGTAACCCAAGAGCACTTCTGAAGGTGATAGGCTCGACTGCCTTGGGGCATTCCGGTTCGACACAAAACTCACGCGAGTGCGGTTGAGAGATCCACGCCAGGCATCTTCTTTAACCCATCCTTAACCGTTCTGACCGCGCGTTCTGCCAGCTCATTGCTTTATGGGTGGTAGGGCGGTGTTCGAATGTGGGAATGCCGTTTCTGTTCATGAATTCGGCGAAATCCGACCCGGTAAAGGGCGTGCCGTTATCAGTTCCTACAGTGCGCGGTAGTCCGAACTGGCTGAGGAGCGTACGCAGCGCGTTTACCGTGCTGTTTGAGTGGAATGGCCTCTATCCATTTGCTGTGGGAATCAACCATGATCAGCAACATTTTGTCCCTGATAGGTCCAGCGAAATCTAGGTGCAATCGGGACAATATTTCTTCTGTAGCTGGCCAGTTTATTGGCTCACGTGCTGGAGGCATTGGTAAAGCCTGGAGACAGTTTCTGCATTCATCGGCTATTCGGCTAATGTCCCGGTCGATCTCCGGCCACCAAAATTTGGACCGTGCTACCTTCTTCATGGTGCAGACGCCCTGATGGGCTTCGTGCAATATCATCTGCAGTCTACCGCATGCCTGTTTGGGGACTACTACACGATGTCCCCACAGTAGGAGGCCATCCTGAACAGATAATTCATGTCGCTTTTTGTAGTAATGCAATATCTCAGTGTTACCGGAGCAACATGCTTTGTGCCAACCCTCACGGACGTACCTGCGGACAAGTGTTAGTACCACGTCCGTTTCTGTGAGTGACCGCAGTTCCTCTATAGTGATAGCCGACTGGTCCCACTGGTCGATGGCGAGGACAAACTCTGCGTCTCCTTCCGATGCGGCCTCCGTTTCCTGCAAAGTTTGAGGTAAACGGCTTAGGGTGTCCGCGTTAACCATCATTTTACCGGATTTGCAAAGCAGCTTGTATTTGTACGCTCCCAGCAGAAGAGCCCATCTTTGTATTTTCGCGGCGGCCATGATGGGGGTCTGACGATCCATTCGTAGAAGGCCTAGCAGTGGCCGATGATCCGTCACCAGAGTACACTCCCGGCCAAGGAGGTAGTCCCGGAAACATGAAACACAAAAAACGAGAGCCAACGCTTCACGTTCGATCTGAGAATATTTCTTTTCGGCCGAAAGTAAGGTCCGGGACCGAAATCCGATGGGCTTCATTTCCCCATTAATGCGATGGAAAAGTGGCGCTCCCACACCGTGAGGCGAGGCATCGCATTCCAAAAGTAGTTCGAGCTTCGGATTGAAATATGTCAACACAGGGGCTGCGCAAAGAGCCTTTTTCGACAGTTCGAATGCTGCTTGTTCTTTATCGCTCCACATCCACCTGGCTCCTTTCGTCAGTAGCTTATACAAAGGCGCAAGTAAGGTGGACAGGTCAGGGAGAAACTTATGGTAGAAGGTGATAAACCGAAGAAAAGCACGCAACTCTGTAACATTACGCGGAGAAGGGGCTAGTCTGATAGCATCGATGTTCTCTTCAACCGGGTGCAACCCGTTTTTATCAATGCGTTGACCGAGATATGTTACTGCTTGTTCGGCGAAGCGACATTTGTCAGCGCGCAGCTTAATGCCATTTTCCCTGAAGCGTTGCAGTACTGCTTTCAGGTTTGAGTCATCTTGGCTCTTGTCAGCTATCAGCACATCATCAAGATAGACCTGCACGCCGGTTAACCCTTGGAGCACGGATTCAATTTTCCGCTGAAAGATTGCTGGCGCAGAAGAGATTCCAAATGGTAGCCGACTGTAGCAGTATAGCCCTTTTTGAGTGTTGATGACGGCCAGTTTCCGCGACTCCTCGTCCAACGCGACCTGGCTATAGGCATCTCGCAGGTGTAGCACACTGAACCGTTCTCCTCCCGCTAAATTGGCAAACATGTCGTCAATAACTGGTAGCGGGTACTGCTCAATCTCACACACAGGATTTAGTGTGGCTTTAAAATCTCCGCAAAGGCGCACTGAGCCGTCCTTCTTCAAGACGGGAACAATGGGTGTGGCCCAATCCGAATATGGTACAGGCGGTATTATCCCTGCTTCCGTAAGCCTATCCAACTCCTGTGAAACTTTTTCTTTGTACGCAAAAGGAACCGTTCTTGCCTTGAAAAACTTGGGGGTTGCTCCGCTCTTGAGATGAGTCCGTGCTGGCGGGCCTTTCAAGTCCGGTGCTCTCACTGAAAAGATCAGCATAGCTGTTCAGCATTTCCCAGGCAGGTTGATAGGCAGCTGGCGGAATCGTGCTGGCCATGTTAGTCTGCACCTTTACGTGCAGGAGAGTCATTCCGGTGTCCTCCAGTTTTTGCAATAAATCCCGGCCACAAAGACTGGGGCCTTTGCAGTTTAACACCACCAGATTGCATTCCACTGTAGCTGCTTGATAACGCACGTCCATGTTCATGACGCCAAGCACTGGTAGCTTTCCGAGATAGCACGATAACGTTATCGGCGATTTCGCGAGCGGAGGCCATTCATTGCGATGTTTGTCGTAAATAGCTTTTGAAATGACGCAGACTGGGGATCCTGTATCAATGTCCATTTTTAGGTCAACGCCGTTCCATGTGAATGTTTTCTGAATGGGCGGTAGCAGCGTCTGCGCCGCCGTACGGAGGGATCATATCTGCGATGTACTGCTATCACTGTCTTCCGATTCCTGCCACTTCTGTGCTTCCATGGTACCAGTTCTGTTAACGCTGTCAGCCGCTGAGCACATCTTCGCCAGATGCCCGTATCGTCTGCATTTGAAACATTGCCGTCTGTTAAAGCGACACACTGCAGTCTTGTGGCGGTAGTTACCGCAGCACTGGCATTGCATTCGTGGTTTGAACTTCGCCTTTGTTATCTCTGGTTGGCGCCGATGAGTTATCTTGAACACGTTTGGATCCCGAGCCTCCCCGGTTATGCCTCGCGAATCATGTTCGGCGCTTTCTGCAGCTAGTGCTAGGGCCTCTGCTTCATTTAGCGACAGGTCTTTTATTGCCAGAAGCTGGTTTTGTAAACTCTTTGATCTGACGCCACACATGATGCGCTCTCTGATCAGTCTGTCTAGCATCGACGAAAAATTGCAGTTCTGTGCTATTTGTCGTATAGCGACAATAAATTCCTGCACGGATTCTTCTTCTTTCTGATAGCGGTTGAAGAACTTGAAAGTTTCTGCTATTTCGTTTGGTGTAGGATCATAGTAGCTGTTCAAGGTCCCGACTACCTCGTCGTAGCTCAACGAACTTGTTTTTGCTGGCGCTACTTTACTGCATAAAACTTGAACGGTCTTTGTCCCAAGGGCGGCTACGAGTAAAGCCCTCTTCTTTGCATCAGCTGAAATTTCATTGGCCTCAAAGTACGCTTCTACTTTCACCAGGTAAGCTTGCCACTTATCTTTTTCCCCATCGAAGTCCGGTAGCTTGTGACCCATGTCTGGCGCTGTCCTGGGCCCGATATCCTTGCTTCAGCCTCGTCGCCACTGCTGTGAAGGCGTGGTCAATGGGAACGCCGCTCCCGGGTGATGCATCAGACAGCGTAGCCAGGCCAAAGAACGCCGGTTTATTTTTGGATCAAGGGGTACTATATAGCCAGAGGGGTGAGGGAAAGAAGGAAAGAAAGAATGAAAAGATTGGTGCCGTTGCCGGTTCATAGATGGCGATTTATCGCCTCTGCTATCAGCGGCACTGCATGAAAGCAATAAAGTAAGGCATATTTTCTTTTTTGCATTGCACCGGCGACGACGCCAGCACGGCCAATGGTCGCCTATAGGTTTCCGGCCCCGCGATGCCAACAGACGTGATCAACGAACGATCATCTGATCTGTTTTAGTCGGATCAGAGTCCGAGCTAGAACTTGACACCTGATCGATGAATGAACGGCCTGAACAGCTACGCTTGTCTGTAGCTTAACCGTGTTAGAAAAAGCAAAACAAGGAGCTGCACTTTATATCTTCCCCTTTGTCATCCCCTTGGCCAGAAATGTAAAATTGACGCCCTAGGAGGTTATATATAACAACTTCTGAAGTGGCAGGTCCCCATAGCCACCTATGCAAGCCGCTGACGCCAAGAGAACCGGTCGGCGGCCATATTGGGGGGGGGGGGGGGCAGAGGCAGGCTGCGTTGGTTCGTCTGCACGGAAAATGCAGATGCTTTCCCTTCGCCGCAAGTTAAAGAATCTGCTTCTGAGCGAGACCTCCTAAACGAAACAGAATCAGATCTCCTTGAGGGCCTACAGAACCAAGGTGTAACAGCAGTACGAAGAATAACAATCAGGCGAAAGAATGAAGAAATAAAAACGAAACATATTGTTCTCACCTTCAACCGGAGCACACTTCCTGAATTTATCAATGTAGAATTCATCCGATACAAAGTTAGCTCTTACATACCAAACCCGCGCAGGTGCTTCAAGTGTCAGCGGTACGGGCATGGTAGCCAGACATGCCGAGGACGCCTTACACGTGCAAAATGCAGCGCACATGACCATGCAACCGATAATTGCAGTACAAGCGACTACAAATGTGTGAACTGTGAGGGCACCCACCCTTCATACTCACGGTCCTGTGCAGCCTTTCAGGCCGAAAAGGAAGTAATCAGTATAAAGGTAACTGAGAAGATACGGAGAGGCGCGAAAAAAAGCACAGAATGCTTTCCTCCGCTCCCTATGCTGACGCAGCCCGCAGAGGGGCCAGGCCGCGTCTAGTAACGGTGGGCACACAGTGCAATGCTGCTGACGTGCTCCCACCACGGCTCCTCACTAAGCAGCCACCGGCTGCACCAATCTTTGCAGTCCCGGAGGTCACTTTCCCCCAGACATCCGGGACACCAAAGACATCTGAGAGGGACTTGGTTCCTCTTGAAAAACCTCCTGCCTCCATGCCTTCACCAGAGGCGATGGAGGTAAGCATGGACTCCGCAGCGTCAGCGGCGCCTAGGGAGTCCGCCAATGAGAGGCGGGGCCTGCTAGACCGCCTCAAATAAAAAAAACATACACCAGTTAAGCCCCCTGATAAGGGCGGCATGTCTTAACCCTACTCTATATTCTTTCCACGCCTACCAAAATGGCTACCGAGAGCATCATTTATTGAAACTGTCGAGATCTTCTAAAAAATCTGGATGACGTATATGAAATCCTCGCCGAACACCAACCAAACATCGTTTGTAAGAAACACATCTGAAACCAACAGACACAAGTTTTCTTAAGCAGTATCGTGTATTCAGGAAGGATAGGCTAGGCAGTACTCACCCCTCCGGTGGCGTTGCCATTGTAACACAAAAGTCAATCGCTTGTCGAAACATCTCGCTTAACACAGACTTAGAGGCAGTGGCAATACAAGCCTTAATATTCGGTAAAATAACAACGGTATGTTCGCTGTATATTCCGCCAGATCATAGACTATGCAACAAAATTTTTGAAAAGCTGATTGACCAACTCCCAGAACCATGGCTGCTGGTCGGAGACTTTAATGCCCACCACCCATTATGGGGATGTACAAGAACGGACTTCCGAGGTGCACTAATTGAAAAGTTTTTGTTGTCCTCAGGATCATGTTTACTGAACTCAAAACAACCAACATATTACAGCTCAGCTCATAATACGTACACAGCCATTGATTTAGCCATTGGCTCTCCGATGCTCTTGACAGCTACAGAGTGGGTTGTTATTGACAATCTATATGGAAGTGACCATTTTCCCATCTCTGTGAAGTACACAGGCAATAAAAATGTAAATGCATCTAGTCCCAGGAAATTTAAAGAATATTCGGCCAACTGGGAGATGTTCAGGGAACACTCAGCTCTGCCCTGTTCATCAGTTACTGCCTTAGGCATTGGCGAATCTCAACTCTTGACACGCTGCACATTATAGATGCTGCAGAAAAACACATCCCACAAACATCATGTAAGCCACGAAACAAACGAAGGCCGTGGTGGAATGCAGAATGTAAGACTGCCCGTGAAACACAAAACAAGGCATGGTCGAAGTTACGCCGATACCCCACTGCTGAAAACCTAATAGGATTTAAGCGTGCAAAGGCAAATGGCAAACGTGTTAGACGCATCTCCAAGCAAGAAAGCTGGTCATCATTCCTTTCTTCTGTGAACTCTTATTCTGATGCTCACAAAGTATACAACAGAATAAGAGCACTCAAAGGATATAGCACAATCCCAACGCTCCTTGTCAGCACCAGTGGTGACTCTCTTGAACACCAAGCAGACACACTATGGCAACACTTCGAATATGTATTCAGCTCAGCGCACTATACAGATTCCTTTTTGTGGCACAAGGTAACTGAGGAGAGGAAGCCTATATGTGATAAAAGACCGTGCACAGGAGGGTACAATAGCCCTTTCACCATGCAGGAGCTGAAGATGTCACTTGGCACATGTGGGAACACAGCACCAGGTCCTGACAGGATCACATATGGAATGCTCAAACACCTGCATACGGACACGCTTGACACCCTACTCTGCCTGTATAATAAAATATGGGCCACAGGACGCTTTCCTGAAGCATGGAAGGAAGCGATCATTATCCCGATATTAAAACCCGGAAAAGAACCCACTCTTGCTGCCAGTTATCGGCCTATTGCTCTAACCAGCTGCTTGTGCAAGCGTTTTGAAAAAATGGTAAATCGCCGCCTTCTATATTTCCTTGAATACAATGGTCTTCTTCATCAAAACCAAGCTGGTTTTAGAACTGGGCGGTCAACAGCTGATTAGCTCATTGCATTTGAGTCATATGCAAGGGATGCTTTTGCACACAAACATTGTTTATCTGTCTTTTTCGATCTTGAAAAAGCACATGATGCCACTTGGCGCTATGCTATCATCCGCGACCGCTCCTTCTCCTCTCTTGGTATCACAGGGAACATGTTGAATACAATACGAAGTTACTTGTCTGAACGATCCTTCAAAGTTCGTGTTGGCAGTGCATACTCAAGCAGTACATACAGGAAAATGGTGTCCCTCAAGGTGGTGTTCTCAGTTGCACACTTTTCATAGTCAAAATGAACTCTTTAAAAAGTGTGTTGCCAAAAACAATTTCTTGCTCTGTATATATTGATGACAACCAGATAAGCTTCAAATCTTGCAACTTGGCCATCTGTGAAAGACATTCAGCTAGGTGTTAACAAATTGTCCAGGTGGGCCGATGACAATGGGTTTAAATTTAACTCTGAAAAAAAGTGTTTGTGTACTTTTCTCTAAGCAGCGTGGCGTCAGACCCGACCCCAACATTACATTGAATGGTCAGAGCCTAGCCCTTAAAAAGGAACATAAATTTCTTGGCGTTGTTGATGATCAAAAACTTTCCTTCATTGCCCACATAAAACAGCTGCGACTGAAGTGTCTCAAAGCAATGAATTTGCTAAAAATTCTCTCTCACCTTTCATGGGGCACAGACCGCGACTGCCTTCTCAGGCTTCTGAATACTGTAGTTCTATCACGCATTGACTATGGCTCGATGGTCTATTGGTCCGCATCATCCTCTGCTCTAAAATTGCTTGATCCCGTGCACCACCTCGGCCTTCGCCTTGCCACGGGTGCTTTTCGAACTAGCCCAATTGCTAGCCTTTATGTCGAGGCGAACCGATGGTCACTGCAACGAAGAAGAGAATTTACTTGTGTAACTTATGCTATGAAGGTTCTATGCCAACTAGATCATCCATGTCGCCGGCTCCTGCTTGACAAAACTAGCACTGCACTTTTCTCAAGAAAACCATCTCTGACACCACCATACCCAATCAGAGTTGCCATTCTTATTGAACATCTGGACGTTCCAGTTGCCAGTCTTCATACAACTACCATAAAAAACTTAATTCCTCCTTGGGAAATGCACACTGTTAATTGTGACCTGTCGTTTCTTGAAGTGGGGAAACATGCATCCCCTATTGCCATACAGCAGCACTTCATGTCACTTCAGAAGTACACTTGTGATGAGTATTACACTGATGCTTCGAAGTCTGCTCAAGTCTCCTGTGCAGCACATGGACCACAGTTTTCAGTCAAAAACCCTGAACAAACATACTAGTATATTTACTGCTGAATGCCATGGTATCCTTTTAGCTGTGAGACACATTATAGAAGATACAGACATCGATCATCTACACAGACTCCCTCAGTGTTTTAACGTCCCCATCCTTTTGGAAATGGCATAGTAAGAACCCAGTCCTGAACTCTCTTTATAACACCCTTATGTTTGCCCATAAACTAGAAATTAAAATTACACTGTGTTGGGTGCCAGGCCACCGCTGTATACCGGGTAACGAGGCAGCTGATAGGCTTGCTGCGTCAGCTGCACTTCGAAATGACACAGACATTGATAAGATAACTTATCATGACCTCAAACCACACATAAAAAGCATGATTCGGCAACTATGACAAGAGGAATGGGACACAGCGACAGAAAATAAACTGCACACAATAAAGCCTAACATAGGCAGGTACACCACAAAAAAACAAGACAGATTTAAAGAAGTAGCTCTGTGCAGACTCAGAATTGGTCACAAATACACAACACATACATATCTTTTAACTAACTCTCCTGCACCGCACTGTTTGTGATGTGGGGATCGGCTCACTGTCATTCATGTTTTAATTATATGTGCACAACTGGAACCAGAAAGGAGACGTCATTTCCCTCCTTGTACACTCTTCAAATGCCTGCACACCCATCCATTTTTATTGGTGACAATACAATATTTCCTTTAAATCAGGTGCTGAAATTTTTTATCACAAGTAGGTTTTTTACATGGAATTTTTTATCGACGTGGGTCTCAGCCCGTTCCTCCTTGAGAGGACGGATGATATCTTTTAAAGCATCTACATATACTTTCTTAAATGTTTTCCCAGCTCATTATTCATCGCAAATGAATTTTAGGCCCTATACACCACTGTTTTTAGTGATATTACAGAGCAAATGCATTTTTAGGCCATATACACCACTGTTTTTTATCCCTTCATGAAACATTACAACTATCACATTATGCAAACTTGAGTACACCATTAACCTTGAGTTTGGCGCTCTTTGGCCTGAGTCGCCCCTCCACCATTGAAATCGAACATCATCATCATCAAGTTAAAGAATCTGCAGATGAACGACTTGCGTTGACGTGCATGCTATGCGAGGGTCATAATATGTGTTAATGCAATAATTATTTCCAGAACCAGAAGGAAGAAGAAACATCCACGTGTTAGCTTTTTCAGTTGCTAACACGGAAGAAAAAGAATGTACAAGAGGATAGAAGGACGGACTACAAGTTACAGTTAATGAAGTTTAATATATAAATACACACTCTGTACAAGGGTAAAATACTAAGCACGATTTCGCACAATGAACTGCTCGCGCATACGCTCGGACACATACTCCCCGCTTCGCCCGTTTTCCGCACTCTTCTCTCCGCACAAAGAGGGTGCTCTCCTCTTTGAACAACAAATTTGAACAACATTGAACAAAGAGGGTGCTCTCCTCTTTGAACAACAAATTTGAACAAATTGAAAGAATTTGAACAACAAAAAACACACTCAATTACTGGTTTTTGAATATTATTAGTCTGGAGAGCATTGGCCGTACTCTGTTTACAATTTGCTAGGTTAACTAGTTCCCGAGATGTAGTCCTTCTGTTCGCTGCAATGCTTCTAGTGCCTCAATAAATGACCACTTAATGTGACAGCCTTCAGAATCGATGAGCTCACCGGCTGACCCTAAATAGTTTCTAATTTCACCATGGTGGCAAGCAACAAGGATTATGTGTATTTCTTTTGAAGAATCTAATGGATAGTTGAAGGAAGTCTTGAAGTTGCCTGACCGGAGGTTGAGGTCAGCACCTACACATTTCGCCGTCGTGAAGTTTGATGGCGCTGCATCAAAATTTAGTGACACTACATCAACTCCTGGTGATGCCAACTTGCAGAGGCACTGTCTTGTCAGGTCTGCTCTTTGTTGCCCTGAGAGAGTCTACAAAGAAGTATCCAACGGGCACCTTGAGATTCATGTTTAAAGCAACAATCATGAAAACACATGCATTTGTTGCTTTTGGCACACTGTCATCAGCCATCTCTGTGCCAAAGTCTACGTATCCGACAACTTTGTTGCCAGCAATCTGTACATGCTCTTTGATAGCCATGTCTGCATGAGTGCTGCAAGCAGAGGCTCTTCTCGACCTTGAGCCGCATATTTTTAGAAAATCAAATGATTCTGATGTGAAGCCAGGCTCGCCGTCGACAGACCTGTACCACTCGCACAGTTTTCGCTCTGCGGGCAAAGCACTATTGAACTTTCTGCACACATATTCGTATTTGGCAGGTGAATAAAAGTGGAATGTTAATGCAAAGGCGCGCAACTCAGGCGGATATTTTTGGCTCCCGCTCTCTGTCACTCTTGAAAGAAGCTGTTGAATGTCAGATGAAAATGATGCTTCAAAAATTCCTGTCCTTTTTCTGAAAGCTATGTTTTGTCTTTAAGGTCTGTTCAGCATTTCCTGTGTGGCGTCATATCGCTTTGCCAATCTTTGCTTACATTGTTGGAGAGTCCACTTTTTTTTCAACTGCTCGACCTGGTCTTCAGACGAACTTTCTGTCGGTACCGGTATTTTTGTTGGTGACGCAGGTGCGAGATCCACTTCCTCTTCTTCATCACAGACTTGAGGCACCGATGGCACCATACTAGTCTTGGGAGGATTTCACTTTTTATTTAGCTGCAGAGGACAAACAGTAAACGAAATAAGTCTCCCTCCATTCCTCGAAAAAAGTTGTCAACTGTTCATTTAATTCTTTTTTATTATTTAGTAGCATTATCATCATTATGAGCACTTAGAATTACTCAATCACTCACTGATTGTTGTAAATGTGCTGGATACGCTGGGAATAGGGTAGGTATGCTGCCATCTCGCAGCCTTGTTGTCTGCCCAGTTCTGCTGAAACAGCCGCTCTGGAAATGGACTGAGCAAAGGTGGAGTCCATCTTTAGGCCTCAAACCCTCTCGACGAACAGCACGCTTCCATGAATATCGCACAGTAGCGGATTTAGGAAACCAGTAATGGGGGAAACATTACAAAGGCGGATTTGCATTTGTAGAGGATGGCGATATGACATGATTACTAAATAGTATTGACCGCGTTGTGCTAATTTACATGCATCCGATCCCCAGACGTTTTTCGATTTTTTGCCGCCAGTGAACAGCAGGTGCTATCATGTAGCGCATACGAATATGAGCAGCGCAGCCTCTAAACTGCATAAGCAAACTTCGTACCAGCGAATGCCAGCGGGCGTAGCGCCAGCCTAGAAACCAATTTATGTTAAAAACGAACCCAGGCGTACTGCTGGTACAATAGGACCGACACAAAATTATCAAGTTCTTCACAAGGCAGTGAGCATGAGATCGAGGAGACACCGGGAAGGCGGGACCAAAGAAGCCTACATAAACGTAAACACGTAAAGAAAAGTATGCTACAGTAGAATCTCGATGATACAAATTCCAAGGGAGCACGCAAAATATTCGTATCATCCCGAATTCGTATGATCCAAAACAAGTCAACTTCCGCATGGGAATGAATTGAAAATGAAGCAAACTTTATTATGGCGAACTACTTGCAGCCAAAAAAAGTCCGTAATGCTTGTCTGCACTTTTTTGCTGTTGATGTCGCAGACAAGCTCCGCCTGAAAGGCATAAAACCGTGCCGCGGTTTCGTCGCTCACATTGCCGGCACTTATGGTGGGCACAGAACGCCCAAAGCGTGAAGAGTATCTGCCGTTGACGGCGGCTGATCACACTCGTCGTCAGCTTCACCATCGCTGTCAGGCTCATTTTCGCAATCATTCGCTTTGTTGACCAAGTCTTCAATAGACCTCAGCCCACAGGTCGCGACGTTGTCGTCCGCGGTAACTAAGTCCCGAGCCGAAGCTTCAGTTTCCAGATTGTCCCAGCCATCAATCGTGAGGTCTTCATCTGGCTCTTGACAATCTCCTGCCGAAGCCGCATCAAGTGCGATGGCAAATCCGCACTTTCTAAAACAGTTTGAGATTGTGTCTGAAGTTACACTATCCCACGATATGGCTAGAAAATGCAAAGCATCTAAGAGACTGATCCGCAAGTTTGCTTCTTTACGATCAATTTTCGCCAGCAGACGCCTCACTAGAAGTCCTTTGAAATTATGTTTCACATTTTTAATTATCCCAGCGTCCAGTGGCTGAAGATAGCTGGTAGTGTTTGCCGGCAGGAACCTGACTTTGACATTATTGAATGTCATTTCCTTTGGGTGGGCAGAGCACTGGTCCAAGAAAAGCAAAATTTTCCGGTTTCTTGACGCCATTTTCCCATCAAGGCTTGTCAAGAACTCGCGGAAAAAATCTCCAGTCATCCCACACCTTTCGGTTACCTTTGTAAAAAAACACAGACGCCCCGCCGATCGGAAACACCTCGGGTTCTTCGACTTACCGATGACGGTAAGCTGGAGTTTCTCGGATCCATCCGAGTTGCAGCAAAAGGGTACTGTTACTCTCTCCTTGCTTTTCTGGCCGCCCTGGCATGCCTGGCCTTTTACGAACAAACTTCTTTCAAAAAAGGTTGAAAAAGAGGCCCGCATCGTCGGCATTAAATATGTCGCGTAGCGCGTACTCCGAAATCAGCGCCGGCAGCGTGTTCAGCCACTCATCTACTGCTGACTGGTCCACTTTCTTTCCTTCACCTGAGAAGACCCGGTAGACAAGTCCGTGCCGCTCCTTAAACCGGTGCAGCCATCCCCCAGACGCTTGGAAATTTTCAATTCCAAGCGAAAGCGCGACGGTGTCGGCTTTTTCACGTAGCACCTTGCCGTCCACATTGACGGCGGCCGCCGTCACTTCGCGGAACCAAGTCAGCAGAACCTCTTCCAGCTTGACATGGGTAGCTGTTTTAGCCTGCTTCACGTTCGCACCGAAGTGCTGCACATTCTTCAAGATGGCATCTCGCTGCCCAACAATGGTGCAGAGCGTCGACGGTGCCAACCCTAGCTCTTTTGCTAAGTCGACACTCTTCTTCTTAGGATTTTCGTTAACCCTCTTCAGCACTTCAAGAAAGGGCTTTACGCTTCCGCGACATTTCGGCAGCAGCGAACGCTTGCGTCTTGCTGTTGTCAGATAGGAAGGGGACTTGGCACCCGTAAGTGCCGCGTCCCAGGATCGCACATAATCCATCAGCTTATCATTCATCCGACACCCCCGGCAAGGCGCCCTCCCCCTTCAAAAAGGGGGGGGGGGGGGGGAGAGTTTTGTTTTGGGGCGAAGGTCCTATCCGGACAAGGGCTGCAACGCGCCAGGAAGGTGGTTACGGTCACGGGGCATCTGCCCCCTCCCCTGACGAGCTCAGTTCTGCGCAGTCGCACTGGCCTGTGAAGGCCCCTCCGCATAGCACACATGGCGTAACACTGACACCCTTGGTATCGCACAGAGGTGATGGTGTTCGCTCATTCCGCCGCTGCGCCTGCGTGGCAGCTCCTGATGTCGCTGAGCTGCTCGCGGAAGCGGTGCGATGTCGACCTCGTGGCAGCGGTCTGCCTCGTTTCCTCCGGGTGACGGGAGTGAATTCTTCGTCCTCGGGTTGGTCGGCTGCGCCCTGTGTAGGCGCCACGTGCTGCGAGCTCTCGGCCAATGGTGGCGTTTGCTGTTCGACGGGGTCAGCTGGGCGATGGTGGTCACTCCGAGGAGCGAGGCAGTTCGGCGCGGCCTGCGAAGACAATTCGGACGCGGGCTCACCGCGGCTGCGTTGCTGATGGTAGCCTCTTCATAGTAATCGATGTCCTCCGGCGGTTGCTCAGAAGGCAGCGTGCCGGCCGGCTCGCTGGCAGCAGGCTGGGCGGGTTGCGGCAAAGCTGTGGCGTGCTTAGCCACGGACGCGAACTTCCTCGCACCACGCTTAATGGCCCGTTCACATTACTACAAAATTCCGGCGTGCGAAGAGAATTCGTTCGCCGGAAAAAGGGAGCGTGTTCTCATCTGTTGACGACCGCACCGGCGGAACCGCTGCCGCTTCTCGCTTTTCTACGAAGATGGCGAGAGTTTCGGTTCCGGTTTCGTGAACGAGACGAGAGTTCACGTGAGTACCTCTCGTTCGCGCGCTTTTGCTTGCAGTCTGCTTGTCTTGCGCCCGTTGTTCGCCATTGCTGTGCCCGCAGCAGCGAGCCGCTGAGCACAGCACGATGGCAAGCTTTTCAGAGGACGAGGACACGTCGGAGGAAGAAGAAATCGCCTCAATTCTCCTCTGCAACTCTATTATGGGAATGATGGAAGAATTGCGAAGGGCAGAGCAACCCAGATCACGGCGTCGACGACGGTGGTTGGTGCGCCCGTCCTTGCAGGAGCGCGATAGGCTGGGAAGGCCAACAACCTCTTGCCACTGCTTCGCGACGTCGAGTACTACAGAGAGTAAGTTTGTGTGATCTTCTATGGTGTTTTTGCGAAGTGTGGCTGTGATCATGTACTCAGGGGCAGTGTACTTGCTTTCTTCTTACTGTCTGTCCTTTCGGCAGCTTCCTGCGCATGTCACCAAGCAGTTTCGACGCACTTGTGGAGCTTGTTGGGCCCCGCATCGCAAAAAAAGACACGAGGTTTCGCAAGGACGAAAACACTATGTAAAACAATTTCGCTCAAAACGATATTTATTTTGCTATGAAAACACAGCAATAGCAATATGAGGGATAATCCCAGTCGAAAAAAACAGGGGGCTCGAACTGGAACATTTCCATTTGGTACCATTTGAATTTTCCAGTTGTGTTTTGCCCGAAGTTGGACCAGTTGGCACCAACTAGAATTTGGACAAAATGGGATCAATATGCCCTCGGCAAATGGACTGCATCCAGGATATGGACACAAAATATACCTCCTGTGGAAAAAAAAGACTTCATCTCTTCCTACTTTTTTTGTTTGTTGTTTTTTGTTGTGTAGTTGAAGTGGTCGAGGTGTACATGGGAGGTAGCTGATATTTTAAAACAGAAGTGAAATGAAACTTCTGCAATATATTACTCACTGCAACATACCAGGCACATATATCACACATGTCACAGGTACACTGCATGAACGGGCACATGCGGAAACATACTTCCTACACATGTAGCATATTTTTGAATTCATATATATACTCGTGTTATTAGACCTTAATGGTGGAGTCAGTGGCAGTTGCCCATTAAGCGTGGATATCCAATTTATTTCTATTGCGGCAGATGGCGTGAGTGGTGAGTACAGTTCCTTGGGACAAGCTTCTATTACCAAATCAATACTTGTTCTAGGCTGTGTTTACAGTGAGCATATATGTTGCGCAGTAATGCACAGCCAGAAATGTCAAAATGGAACTGTTGAAAAACCCAGCTGGAACCATTTGGAATCATATTTCATTTGAGTCCTTTTGAAACCAGTTGGAAAACCATTTCCTCGATAGAAAGTCCAGTTGGTCTGAGCAATGGAAATAACAATTCCAACTGGAATCAAATGGAACCAGTTGTGCACCACTTGAATCCAGTTGGAACCTGCTGGAAACCCAACTGTTTTTTCCGACTGAGATGTGGAGTCTTTTTGTTTCAGGAAAAAAAGGGGGGGGGGGGTACAGCATAATCTTAAACAGTGAATTGAATATAAACCACATTTATCTTCATTATTTCAACGCCTGATGTGTTGGTTCTGGAACTTTGTGTGGGTTGGAGTTGGCGTTAGTTTTACTTAGCGAAAGCAGCTGTTTGAATGGGAGGCAACCGGAAAAAGCACATAGTCTCTCCATCGCTTTGGAACCACAATATATGCTGCTTAGCAAATGTAGCTGCACTGATTTCTGACCTCTTCCCCTCCTTTCAGATTTCTGTCAGTTGGCGACACCCTGCGGTCTTCTGCTTTTAATTTTTTGGCTGGCAGATCTACAACATGCAACCTAATTTCAGAGGTTTGCCTGGCCATTTGGAAAGTGCTTGGCTCCATATACGCTGTAACACTATTGTCTCTAGAAGAGTGGTTGAAGGTTAGTTCCTTGTTCTCATTTCGTTGTACGTATTGCATACAGCGTAAACCTCTGACAGTATGGATCAAATTGAATTTAGGCGCTGAAACCTCGTGACCTGAAGCAACCTGTGCAAAAACGCATGTCTAGAATGCATGATACTCAGGAAAAAATAGTTTCAATGTCATTCTTGAGGTTACAAAAGACTGCTGTGAGTTATAGGACTGCTATTTTACATGAAGCATGTTGCACATCCCTTGTGGTCCCTGTAGTTATCTTAGAGGCTTGTATATTTACATTTTAGTTGATTGCATCTCTGCTCCAAACTTAGGTTGCCAATGCATAGGTGCCATAGATGGGAAACATGTTAACATTCAGTGCCCAAATAATTCAGGCAGTGTGGACAAAAACTACAAGAATTCTTTTAGCAAATCCCTGCTAGCGATCAGCGATGCACATTACAGGTATGGAAGTAGAGTTGTTTTACTCACAAGTGCCTAAAGCCATTGCATGTGCTGTGCCTGGATGATTTTATTTTGTTGCATAATGTCAGCTTGTTAGTGCGTAATTATGGGTAACACTCCCCTAGAGCTCTCCTTGTGTCATGTCTCATGCTACATGCAAAACAATCACTTAGGGCTCTAAGCAGTCATTCATAGTGTTAATTTCAGAAAATAGCCAGTAAAGAATGCTTTGTTGAGAACTTATCCAACATTAAGTGTGCCTTTGGTCAACCTTGAGTTGAAAATAAATTGAATTGAATTGAATTGAAATAAAGGCTTAATGCAAGACCTCAGATTCTGGTTTGGATTTCAAAGATTGCATCACACTGATCCTTTTGATTAAGCGTTCGGAGCTGCGCAGCAAGTGCCATGCATATGTGGTGCACAGCATCTTGTGGCTCCCGCTGATGTTGATTGCCTCTTCTGCCTCTCTGTCCGCACAAACTGCAAGTGCTCCATACAGGCAGCAGCGACAGCAGCATGTTGAGGGGCTTTATATGGGCTGCAAGTTGAAAAATGCTGTAGCACTTATGCATTGTTCATCCATTTCTGTTTTACCTCTGTTGTCTCCTTGGTGACCGCTGGGCTTTATTTGGCCTTGGTGTCTGTTTAAAAAAAATAGCCTTCTGAGCAATGAAATGCACTCATTCTAGAAGCACTATAGCAAGCGCCGAGGTGCAGGTGTGTGTTACAAGAGAAAGAAGCTCGTGTCGAGTGCTCCACCTACCTTTCAATGTCAGAATCACATTCATCTGCAGTTTCTTTTGTCATGAGATGGCTGTAAAATTGAAAGTGCAAATGCCATGCTTGTACTGATCGCATTACATTTTAGTGACTGTTGTTTTGTATGCCCACGTTCAGAGATGCTTGCCTTTCAGTTGCAGCTGTTACTGGTGTGGCTGGGCCGCTTGACTGAACAGAAGAAGAGGACGTTCCAGGCAGTTCAGCGTGATCTTGCTGGTTTCTGCTTCCAGTGAACAGCAATTACATGAATAAACCTGTAATTCTTTGTGGCCTAACTAAGTTGATGCAATAAAACTGCAACGCATTCATTTTAGGCCTGGTCATGAGCAGCAGGTATCATTACCTATATGTGAGAAAGTAGAACATTTTTTATCAACTTACTCTTGGGAAGGGGCAAAATCGAGACTTGAGTATAGCCTGCAAAATATATTTACACATAAGGAGAGCATTATAACTTGCATTTTGTTTCCAAAATCTTGGTAACTTGTAACAGTCATATATTGAGTGTAGGTTTTGTTCCCTCCCGAGGCTTCGCATGGAGAACACAACAAACAAGCTAGGCTGCATATATTGTACATTTTGGGAAATTACTCTACTCACATAGGGTTTCTCGAAACCGGTTCCATGATGGCTTGCATCTGTGGAAAATGCTTCCATTTAATAGTGGTGACGTCTGCGGCACCGGCACCGCTCTTCATAGTTGTTCTTATTTCGTTTCTGATCTTCATGAAGGTGTCCTTCAAATTTTTCAATTTTTTTGGCACACCGAAACTAGGAAAAATAAAAGGCACTGTTATTCTTCGGTTGTAAATTAGCGTGAAGCGAATTAATGGCCTTCTCGTTTTCATTGCGGCCTTTCAAGCCATTCAGCGCAGCAGCTACGATTATTTTGAACGGCTATTCATGCTCTTCCACAACACTCGTCAGCAGTTCTGTCTTTGGTCGACAATACCACAAGCACTATCGCTTGCGGGCATCATTGCCGTGCATCGGCTGCCGGCGCAGATTATGAATCGATAAAAATAAGTTACGCTCACCATTGTCGCACAGAAACGTTGACATTGTACTGCGCTGCTTTCGCGGTGCCGTCAGCGTCATGCGCGTACGCTTGGGCGACCCACGGCGCACGAGCTCCGCGTGCACTGGATGGAGGAACAAGCAGCGGCGCGGGCAAAATTATTGCTTACATGTGACTGAGACTGGGCACAAAAACCATAATACTGGCTCTGAAAAAGTCGAGCTGTGCTCCGGCATCGGCGCGAGCAAGCGGGAATAGCAGTTCTACTTACCACTGACGCCCATTTCTTTGCCAATTTTTTCCCCTAACTGATCCTTGTACGCGACGTCTTTAAAATTTAGATGACTCTTGTTGTAAAGTATAGGGTACTCCTTTATGGCGTCGATGAACATCTCCACGGAGAACGTCGGAGTCACTGACGCGGTGGCTACCATGTTGAAAATACGCAGGATGTGACGCCCAAAACGACACTTCCTACCACGGCGAAAGCGGCAAAAATCAGTCGGGTACTGATCGCTCTCTCCGCGCCGCTTTCCGCCTCGGTCGTCGTCAAAAGCGGTCGAATTCTCTTCGCTCGCAGGATATGTGGCGTAGTGTCGGCGCGTGGTCCGCGCCGCACTGAGGGCAGGGGAGGGCACACGAAGCGTGGCCGAAGGCCCCGCGGTGAGCGCACAAGGGGACATCGCACGCAGCGCGCACGTGTTTGCGAGCGTCGCAGCGCCGGCAAACACGTGCGACCCCCTCGTACTCGCACTGCAGGGTGAACTCGGCCACCTGTAGAAAGTTCGGCAGCGGTGGCCGCAGGTCCATCTTCACGCGGCGGTTGCCGCTCGGAATGCCCTCGAACTCTGGTACATACTCGGTGGAGATGGATTCCACGGGCCCGTACCGCTCCAACGCCTCTCGCAGCTCCTTCACATCCAGATCGTTTGGAAAACTAAACACACGCACCGTTTCTAACGTTTGGGCACTTCACGTCACAGCGAACGACAGAAAGAAGTGGCGAATGATGATGATGGTGGCCCACCCTCGGGTCGCCGGTTTAACTTCAAAAAGCTAAAGGCGTGGCCAAAAAGTAAAGAAAACACAAAAGATCACTGTAGCTGCGGCCGCGTCACAAGGATGTTGCTCCCTGCTGCCCGCCACCAACTCCAATCGTCTCTTTGTAGCTTCAATCGCATCCACCGTGGCTGCCTCTCCACTGGCAAGTCTAAAGCCGAGTGCTACAGGTAGTGACATCGTACGAGCGGGCGGAGAGATAGCTGGACACTCGAGTACCACGTGGTCCGTTGACTCCTCTGCCACCCCGCAGAGGGCGCACACAGTCGTGAGGCCAACCATGAATTTCGCTCTCCACCTGCGTGTACGTAACGCTCGCGAGCGTGCCTCTGCCAGCAAACCACTACCGCGCGAGTTATCACACCACAGCTCCTTTCGGATGGTGTCCTTCTCCGCCCGGTATAGGTCCAATGACACTTTCTCTTCGGAAATCTTCCATTTCTCCGTCTCGACCAGCTGTACCTGGTTCCGGATCTTCTGCTGTGCTGTGCAGTCCAGCTCCGATGCTTTTGTGGCCAACGATACCGTCGAGAGCCGGTACCTCTGCCGAAGAGATCGTGTTCGGCGTGTCCATCTCGTCGCTCGGCTGGTGAAAATGGTGTGCACGAGTGTTTGACGGGCCACATTCGACTCAGGGAGACGGAACAGGCGGTTCTCGAACGCCGCCTTCGCCACTGCTTCCCGGGCTGTGAATGACGACCAACCCATGTCGCCCTGGATGGTTTCGATAGGGACGTGTTTGGGTAGCCCGACTGCCATTCGGCCGTCCTCCCTCTGGCGCCTCTCCAAAAATTCTCTCGTACCCGCCGAGAGACAGAGTACGGCATTGGTGTAGGTCAGACCCGGGACCGCCACCATCTTCCAGAGTGCCCTTGTGATCTCGTAGCGGTTGTAGGTCCACAAGGCCCGTTGACCTAACATGCCTCTCGTGCGAGCGGCCTTCGCTCTGAGGAGCCTCTCATTTGCCGTTAGATAATCTGCTCCCGCACTCAGTCGGACGCCAAGGTACTTGGTCACGTTGGTTTGTGACACTGCATTGCCCTGGAGATCCCACACTCGATCAGGTTGATGGTTGTGAGGCCCCCACACCATAGCCACACACTTGGTTGAGCTAAAATGCAGACCAAGCCGTCTCATCTCCACACCGCAGATGTCCAGCAACCGCTGCAGCTCCTCGGGTGATCTTGCCAACAGTGCAAAATCGTCAGCGTATATTAAAGCAGGGATCCGGTGAACTACCAGTGCTGCTTCCTCGCTTTGCTCCAAAGTGTAGCCACATCCCGACTCTGCCAGCTTCTGTGTCACCCCACTCACATACAGCATCAACAGCAGTGGGGAGAGCGGGCATCCTTGCCGCAGGCCTTGGTGCATCTCCATGGGCGCTGTCACCACATTGTTCCACTCCACCAATACTGATGGAGCTGCATAAAAGGCCTGAAGGAGTTCAATGTCTTGCGCAGCCAGCCCCATTTCCTGCAGCATGGTCCACAGGAGGTCCCATTTCACACAGTCATACGCCTTCGCTATGTCCAGAAATGCCACATAAAGGGGTGAACTGTACTTCGTAGCCATTTCTAGACACTGTGTGAGGACGAATAGATTGTCCTCTGTCCGGCGACCGGGGCGGAAACCCATTTGCAGCTCGCCTAGGACTCCTTGCTTCTCTGCCCACCTCTGGAGCCTGGCCTTGATGACCTGCATTGCTACCCTGTACAGTACTGGGGTGACAGCGATGGGTCTGTAGTTAGCCAGATCCCTCCTGTCCCCCGCACCCTTGTACAGCGGTTTCACCTTCACGGTCTTCCAGTCATCTGGAATGTCTGCGTCTGTCATCACCAGTTCCAGCAGGTCCCATAAGCGAGCCTGGACCAGAGGTCCAAAAGCCCTCACCAAGCTCATGGGCATCCCGTCACATCCTGGGGCTGTTCCCGCAGCTACCCTCTTCATGGCTCGCTCCTTCTCCTTATCCGTTGGGGCTTGGCGGAGCCCAGCCTCTCCTGTGTCTGCCAGTGTGCCCTTGAACAGAGGACACTGATCGTGTTCAGTGGGAGCTGACATGCCCTGTGCCTGTAGGGGGGTCTGCAGCCATTCCTCCAACAAAGGAATGCAGTCGTCTCCGCGCAGTTCCTCTGCATCCGAGGCTCTCTGTAGTGTCAGCTGGGTAGTGTTCTTTTGGCCCCTTTGGACATGCTGCCAAAACCGTTGAGGTGCCTGCTTACCAGCCTCTTTCAACATGCGCATGAACTGTGCATTGATCCTTCGTATCTTCTGTTGGACCAGTTTTGCAGCTTCTTGCTTCAAGTCCCGATAAGACTCCCAAGCCTGTGCCACATCCTTCATCTCCCCATCCCTGATTGTCTGCCTGTGGAGCCTGCATGCTTCCCGTCTGCATCTAATAGCTGCTGCCACTTCTGCATCCCAACATGGCTTTGCACTGTGCTTTCTTCTCTTACCTGGGCACTTTCTGAGCATCCCCATGCACTCTTCTAAGAGCCCATGAGATGTACTTTCTTCTCCAGGTCGTCCGCCAGTTCCTGTAGTTCTTGAACACTGGGCCGTCTTGTGCTGCTTTGTTGCATGGTCTTTCGCTTCTTGCTTCGGCCAAAGACCAACCGCAACCTATTGTGGTCACTGGCAAGGTTCCCTGTGCCATCCTCCTCAATGATCATCTTTTCTAACTTGGCATACAGGCCCTTTGTCTTGAGACAGTAGTCTATACACGACTGCCGGTCCCGTACTGCCCATGTCACCGTAACCTCACACTTCTGTGAAAGGTTCACTATGACAAGGTGACCCTGTTGTGCCAGCTCCTGTAAGAGCCGCCCACTTGCATCTGTGCGACCATCCAGATCCTCCAGGTGAGCATTAAAATCACCCATCATCAGCACCTCGTGGGTTTGTGCGAAGAATTCCACATCTGCAGCCAAGCAACTACACACTTCAGTGTTCTTTGCTGTTTGGTCACCAGTCCACAGGTACACAACCGCTAGTGCCACAGGTTGACCCAATAAACGACCTGTCATTCACATGTGTTCGCTACAGTGCGGTCGCACCCGCACCCATTGCTGAGTCACGCCCCACAAACACCCAATTCCTCCTCCTTTTCTTTCGTGCCTGGCTCGGTTGCAACCCTCCCACACAAAACGTAGGTCATGCGGGGGGTTTCTTCTTCCCTGAGGTGCGTCTCCACCTCTGCAAATGCTGCTATTTCCAGTTGGCGCATTTGTTCCTGGAGCTCTCCCACTTCTGCTCCTTGCGAACCCCCTGCATGTTCAGGAAGCATACGGTCATTGGGGACTGATGGGTCCCTCATGACCCCTTGGGTCTTGCGACTCGCACTGTTGCCGGCGACGACCCCTGCGGCGCCCTTGCCTGCGGACCGTTCTGTTCGCTGCTTAAAACCCATCATCTGCATGATTGCCTGGCCCAGAGCCTCTATGATTGGTGCTGCTGGGTTCAGTCTCATCCTTCTTTTGCGGGGGCGCAGTCCTAAAAAAGCACACAATCGTCGCCCTAATCGCTGCCCCAACTCTTCGGCCCCCTTGGCTCTATAGCTGGGGCCATGGAGTCGCCCTTGAAGCAGCCTTGAGGGGTTAATAAACTCGCACTTGGAGCGTACCTCTGAGCAGGCCTGCCGGACTCCTTCATTCCAAGCCCTGCAAGTACTCTGTTTACGACCCAATCATCTGGCACTCCATAAATCGGGAAGCGGTGTGACTTCGCTCTCTCCTGCCATGCTGAGAGAGCATGCTTCAACTTCTGGGTCACCGCCTCCCTCTTCGTGGAGTCGTCTACAACGTCCCTGAGGCCTGCATGGATTATCACTAAGGCCTCCGAGGCCTTCCACACTTTTGCCTCTTTCTCCACGGAGAACTACCAAGCAGTGTTGCCAGATGGCGCAGTGACATAGCCAAAGTATAGAAAAATTGTAGCCCAAAAATAGCCAACCATGCAGCCAGGCCAAGACATTTAGTAGCCAACATGAGCTACCGGAAACTGATACTAAGTTTTTTTTATTTGCATTTACAATACCAAAGAGAAAATAGAAAACATGTGACTAAAAATAGAAGCGGTTGATTAGACCAAGTGGCACAGCAGAAAATACCAAACAGTAAACACATTACTAAAAATAGAAGGGGTTGACTATAGTCCAAGTGACGCAGCAGAAAACGAAACATATCACATTTTTGGACTTGGGGCAACTGAAGGAACATGCTTCAGTAACCCCCCCCTCCCCCTGCACACACACACACATTTATGCCCTTCATTAACACTGCTACTCGTACATAACAGCACTGTTGAACTTCTCCAAGAAACGAGGGCTTGGTTCAAAATTGTTGCAGCACCCTTTCTCCTTTAAACCACACCCCACATGGAGTATCATTTCCACAGTGCATACGCCGAGTTTGTTTCGGTGGTCTGTTTTAGTTACGGTTACCTGGCTAAAAACCCTCTCTACTGCGGTGTTTGACAGTGGCAAGCACAGAAGTGTGAATACGACTGCCGACAAGTTAGGAAAGAGAGGTTCCCCTGCACTGTTGGTCAGTTTCGTGATCGCTCGCCAGAATTCACTGACGCTGTCACTCACTGCAAGGGACGGGAGCATCGCCTGCAAAGTTCCGTATTCGCTTTCAGTGGTGTAAGTGCTACACGATGTTGCAACAGTGGAAATGACTGAAAGGCGTGAAGCGGCATTTCGCGAATGCAACTGGGCCTCAACAACTTGAAGTTCTGCAGCAGCTCGAGATTGTCAAGTAGCCTTTTAAGCGACGATTTGATGCACGCCACAAGATACACATGACAGCGATCCAGCATCTGTTCTTTCTCGCTGTCTGAAAGGGAGCTCTTGTGCAATGCGTCTAAGAAAACAGTTCCATAGTTACACGCACGTACGTGAAGCAAGTGCTTCTCCCACTCTGCCGTTGGACAAGCATGCTCTTTCAGGACCACTCTAAGCAGCATCGATCTGACAGCATATCCAGGTCTTCAAACAGCTTCACCGGATCAGGAATTTCCGACAGAAACGGCCTATTCACTCTGTCGAATTCAGAGATTATGGGCTGAATAAAAAAGCATGTACAGATAATTTTTTTCGTCTTGGAACATCTAGTGCAGTAGTCGTGAAGTATAGCACCGTTCTGTGCTTTGAGCTAGCTGAAAATGCAACCGCAGCTCCGTCCACTGAGCAACACTCAGCCACCTTGTGTTGGCTATGCTGACCAACCTGATCGGGTGAGTGTCATTAATAGCAGAGTAGATAAGGCGATACTGCTCTCACCTTTTTGGTGAACACGAAAACCAGTTATAACACTCCCGCACAAGGAACTGAATGTTGGCAGGAAGAGCAGCGGTTGCTTCACTGCAGGCTAAGGTGGAGGAAATGACAAGTACACTTTGAAAGAATAAGTTTTGGGTTTTCCTCCTTTAGCAGAGAATATAACGAGTGATGCCGTCCGCACATCACACTAGCACCGTCCGTACCAATGCCAACACATTTTGTTATGTCCAGTTTACATAACTCAAGAAAAGGTTTCAGTTCCAGAAACATGCCGTTAGCAGATGCATCAGTGACAGGAATTAGTCCCAAAAACCTTGTTTGGAAATCATCTGCTTTCACAGAAAAGTACCGAACGACAATGCCGGTCTCCTTTACGCATGGCTCTCGTCGATGATTAGGGAGTAGGGCTACTCTCCGATATCTTCGAGTAGCATCTCACAAAAGGTTGGTCCTAGAACCTTTGTTACCAGCACCGTACATTTGGTGCGTCCTAGTGTTAATCCGACCGCAACATTTGATTCCGGGAACGCACTTGCCAACAGCGGAGCCAAGTGATCTGCAGTACACAGCGAGCTATGCACGGCGACATGTGCTGCCAGGCGCAGCTCTGCAACCTTTAGCTGATTTGATGTTGGCTTCGAAGGCCCTGGCTTGAAGTGCGAGTCGATAGGCCTGGTTACAGCAGCAAACTTAATCGATTTCATGTTCTGAATGTGTTTCTGCCTAGTAATGTGGACCTTTAGGTCTTGCACGTGCGGCCTCAGCTTGCACTTGCATGCTTTGCAGTATGCCATGTCTAGGTCTTGCACGTGCGGCCTCAGCTTGCACTGCATGCTTTGCAGTATGCCATGTCGATGGTGTCTCCGTTGCCCTCATTTCGCGAAGGCATGATCCAGTCTATTGAAAAAAAAAAGTAAATTGGGAATTTATGCCCTAAATCTTTTGCTGACAGTAAAATCAGCTAATCGCAGGTGCTTACCTTTGAAATCTGGGTTCTGCTCCCATTCTTTCTGGTATTTCCTTGTGTATTTCGCCCACTTCCCCATTGTGCACGAGTGAAGAGGTGAGACCGGCGAGACAAGCACAACAGCAGCAGCAGCAGCTTTCAAGCATGCGTTCAAGCACGCTGCTTTTAAGCAAGTCAGCATGGAGGTAACGGAGGCCAGCAGACCAGCTATGGCTAAAAGCGCCTTACACAGGTTCACCTTGGTAGTACCAAGATGATTCGCTCTACCGACTGAGCTAACCAGGACGGTCAGCAGAGCAGACGGTAGGGCGAGAGCGAATTGATCTATAACTCGAAGTGGGAATGGTGTTGGTCAAATATTTAGGGGAATCCCCCAAGGTGGAGTAGATTTGTAATAAGGGAGTAATTACTCATTGCATCCACCCAAGCGCAGCCATACGGCTACACGAAGTTCGGCAGATACGTATGCCCTATGCAAACGTGCGTGGCTTCTTCCCTGGAAGTGAGTGAAAAGCGCTCCAGTTACGTTTCCCAATGAAATCGCCCACATCATCAAGATGGCATTGCTCAATTATGTCACTCAGACAGGCAGTACTCGCATCTCAGAAAGGCGTAGACTAGTCTTGTCTCTGGCTGTGCATACGCAGTTGAAATCACCAAGTAAAATGACCATCCGTTCTGTGCCACAGTAATTGCCAATATTCTCAAAAAGTTTTCGCCTCTCATCTGAATTAGTGTGCACGTAAATACAGATAATGCGCCACTTAAAACCAGCAAATGTGATGTCACAGATAATCCAACGACTGCTATCAGTTGTCACAACGCTTTCCACAACCGCACCCAACAATTGGCGAATCAAAAGCACACAACCTGCCGATGTTGTTGTTGTCGAAAACTTTTATTGTCCAACAGAGAAGGACCACACCGCCTGGGCCGCTCTGTCGCTCCCCCCTTTAAGGGGGAGGGGACTTAGCGGCCCAGCCGCACGGGATGGTCGCATTAGATGCTGGCCGGTTTGGTTTCGCCGGCGGCCTCTGCTGCCAGTTGGACGGCGGTGAGTTGGAGCTCAGGGTCCGAGCTTTGCAATAAGGTTTCCCAGGCTTCCCTACTGCTACCGTTTTGCGCCCTGCCTGGGGAGTAAGCACACTCCCAAATTATATGGTCGAGGGTTCCTCTCGCGCCACACTTTTTACATTTATCGTCCTCGCAGTCCGATCGGATATGTTTATTTAGTACTGGGTTTGGGTATACTCCACTCTGCAGGCGTCTCCACGCCATTGCCTGACCTCTATTTAACGCCGTGTTTGGTGGGGGAAAACGCCTCCGGCATTGCCTGTAGTGTTCTGTAATGTCTTGATACGAGATTAATCGCCCTTCTCTATTATGTTCTGCCTGAGCCGAGCCATCCTGTACAGCTCGGAGGTAGAGATCTCGAGCTGCACTGTGGGCCGCCTCGTTACCGCTGACAGATTCGTGCGCCGGGGTCCAGATGATGTTGATCGTCCTATCAATCACTCCTTGTGTTAAAATTTTGGTGGTGAGGGGGTTTACCCTCCCCCTACTGAAATTTTGGATTGCAGTTTTACTGTCGCTAATAATATATCTAGCTTTGGTGCCAACGCAAGCGATCGCTATCGCAGCTTCCTCCGCTATCTCGGTTTCTTTCCCTAGTATGGTAGCCACCGTGATGAGGCTGCCTCCCCCATCTACCGCCGCTATGGTCATGTATCGACTGTGTCTGTTTCCTGCCGCATCTACGTAGGCAACTTCATTTGGGGGTTTGCTCCGATATATTGTTTCTATCGCTTCCGCCCTTTTCTGTCGCCTTTCCCTATTAAACTCAGGGTGCATGTTTTTGGGTAGGGGAGGGATTCTTAGGTGCGCCCTGATTTTCCTGTCAATGTCAACCCTTTCCTTTTGCCCCCTGTCTCTGGCTATTCCAAGGTTACTTAGCGTAGCTCTTCCCACTCGCGTCGTGCTGAGTCTTTCAAGTTGCGAGGTTTTAACCGCTTCCGTGATTTCTGAAATCGTATTGTGCAGTCCTAGGGCCAGTAGCTGCTCCGTCGATGTACATGTTGGGAGGCCTAGGGCCTTTTTAACGCATTTTCTGATGAGCGCGTCTATCTTTCTCCTCTCATCTGCCTTTAGGTTCAGATATGGCGTGGCGTAGCCCACTCTGCTAATGATGAAGGCTTGTACCAATCTCAGGAGGTTTTTTT
>JAJIZL010030292.1:34554-57629 GCA_023969395.1 Amblyomma maculatum
AGTCCGATCGGATATGTTTATTTAGTACTGGGTTTGGGTATACTCCACTCTGCAGGCGTCTCCACGCCATTGCCTGACCTCTATTTAACGCCGTGTTTGGTGGGGGAAAACGCCTCCGGCATTGCCTGTAGTGTTCTGTAATGTCTTGATACGAGATTAATCGCCCTTCTCTATTATGTTCTGCCTGAGCCGAGCCATCCTGTACAGCTCGGAGGTAGAGATCTCGAGCTGCACTGTGGGCCGCCTCGTTACCGCTGACAGATTCGTGCGCCGGGGTCCAGATGATGTTGATCGTCCTATCAATCACTCCTTGTGTTAAAATTTTGGTGGTGAGGGGGTTTACCCTCTGCCTACTGAAATTTTGGATTGCAGTTTTACTGTCGCTAATAATATATCTAGCTTTGGTGCCAACGCAAGCGATCGCTATCGCAGCTTCCTCCGCTATCTCGGTTTCTTTCCCTAGTATGGTAGCCACCGTGAAGAGGGTGCCTCCCCCATCTACCGCCGCTATGGTCATGTATCGACTGTGTCTGTTTCCTGCCGCATCTACGTAGGCAACTTCATTTGGGGGTTTGCTCCGATATATTGTTTCTATCGCTTCCGCCCTTTTCTGTCGCCTTTCCCTATTAAACTCAGGGTGCATGTTTTTGGGTAGGGGAGGGATTCTTAGGTGCGCCCTGATTTTCCTGTCAATGTCAACCCTTTCCTTTTGCCCCCTGTCTCTGGCTATTCCAAGGTTACTTAGCGTAGCTCTTCCCACTCGCGTCGTGCTGAGTCTTTCAAGTTGCGAGGTTTTAACCGCTTCCGTGATTTCTGAAATCGTATTGTGCAGTCCTAGGGCCAGTAGCTGCTCCGTCGATGTACATGTTGGGAGGCCTAGGGCCTTTTTAACGCATTTTCTGATGAGCGCGTCTATCTTTCTCCTCTCATCTGCCTTTAGGTTCAGATATGGCGTGGCGTAGCCCACTCTGCTAATGATGAAGGCTTGTACCAATCTCAGGAGGTTTTTTTCCTTGAGGCCGCCTCCATTACGTGAGACCCTCCTGATGAGGTTTAATGTCGGGGTCGCGTGGTTTTCTAATTTTTTATGGTGATCGTGTTCCTTCCGTGTGTTTTTAAGTGGAGTCCCAATATTCGTATTGTCTCTACTTTTGGTATCTCCCTTCCTTCCACGTACACCTGTGGGTCAGAGGGAGGTTTGTTCCTGAGTGCCTTGTCATTATACACGAAGATTTCTGATTTTTCAGGCGAACATTTAAGTCCTCTGTCCGCCGCGTACTTAGAGATGACATCTGCTGCCGCCTGCAGCGTTTCATTGATCTCTGCGTCGCTCCCTCTGTTGATCCAAAAATTGATGTCGTCCGCGTACAGGCTGTAATTTAAGTTGTAATTCCCAATTTTTCGCAATTCCTTCGGGAGCCCTCTCATGGCCATGTTGAAGAGGGTGAGTGACAGTACCGATCCCTGAGGTGTCCCCCTGTTACCTAGCCTGATCACCCCAGATTGTATTTCCTGGAAAGTTATAACCGCCGTGCGCTCCGGTAAGAAATTTCTGACATAGCGATGAGTTTTTAGCCCTATTCCTGCCTGCTGGAGCCCTTCCAAGATGGCTTCGTGCTTGACGTTGTCGAAGTCCCTTTTTAGGTCCAGTCCCATAATGACTTTCGCATCTTTGGTTCTGGAATTAATTATGTCTTGCTGCAGCCGCAGCATGACATCCTGTGTGCTCAGATGGGGCCTGAAGCCATACATCTCGTCTGGCCATTTCTCTTTTTCCTCCATATAATTTGAAATTCTGGTCTGGTGTTCCATTAACTTTCCTACACATGACGTGAGCGATATAGGCCGGAGATTTTCCAGTTTCGGTTGCTTCCCGGGTTTTGGGATCAGGATCACGGTAGCCTCTTTCCACAGCGGTGGGATCTCCCCTTTTTCCCAGCATTTCTGCATGTAGCTGGTAAGGGCCTCTATCGAGTTGTCATCTAAATTCCTGAGCATCTTATTCGTGACTCCATCTGGCCCTGGAGCTGACTTGGTTTTGAGTTTCGCTATCTCCGCCCTTACTTCAGCTCTCGTGATGGGCGCATCTAACTTCTCATTTGGAATTCCCTGGTAGTCGGGTAGCTCTCTAATTTCGGTATCCCCTATGTATGTCTCGACGAGTTTCTTCATGAATATGTCATCGTCCTGCTCTTCGCATGTGTGTCTAACCTTAGCCATTTTGACTCGTGCTTGTGTTTTGGACGTTTCAGGGTCTATTAAATGTCTTAGGATATTCCACGTCTGCGGGAGGTTCATATTCCTTTCCATGTCGCCACATTTGTTAGTCCAATTTTGTTCACATAGTTTAAAGGCGTAATCTTCTATTTCTTTGTTATGACGCGCCAGTCTTCTTCTGAGATTTTTGTTGTTTCTGCCTTGCCTTTTAAGTCGACATTCCATGCCCTGTTTGGCCTCCCACATGTGTAGGAGTCGGGCATCCGCTATTTCCGGAGCTTTTTCCCCTTCTAGCGTCTTAGTTGTTTTCCTGGTGTCTTTCTTTACCGCTTCGCACCAGTCCTCTATATTTCCTATCTCTGTTAGGTCTCTGTTCCCCCTAATCTCTAAATCGGTCCCAGTCTGTGATTTTCGTCCGGAAGCACTTTTTCCCTTTGACTTTACTCCTGATTTCAACCGTGGTTTCCACTATTGAGTGGTCGCTCCCCAGGTTGAGTTCCATATTTAGCCATTGCGTTGTTTCTACGTTTTTAATCAGGGTCAGGTCCGGTGAGGTATCGGCGGTAACGCTGTTCCCCGCCCGCGTGGGGTGTAATGGGTCAGTCAGCAATGTTATCCCCAGGTTATGCGTGTCCTCCCACAACTGTCTCCCCTTTGCGTCTTCCTTAGTGTACCCCCACTCCGGATGATGGGCGTTAAAGTCCCCCACTATAATTAGCGGCTGGTTCCCTGCTATCTTAAGTGCCTTGTTCATTATCGCCCTGAAGCGGACCTTCCGTTGTCTCGGTGGGCTGTAGATATTGAGTAGGAAAGTGTTTGATTCCTCCTTTTTTCCTGTTAGAATTTCTACAAAGACGTTTTCTATGACGTTGTCGTCTAATTCGTGTTGGATGTTGCTATGTTTCTCTGCACCAGTGTTGTAAATCTCGATTTGTCCCCTTTCCCACTGTGGAAGGCGCGATACCCTTGCAATTTGGCCGGGCCGCCGGTCTCCTGCAACGCTATAGCAAGGGGGGCTGATTAGCGGAGCGACAGCGTGCTTTGCAATACCGGTCGCTTGTGTCGATAGCCGCGACAGTTCCACTGCCAAATTTGGATGTTATTGGGCGGTCTGTCCATTATTCAACTTTGTTTTGTTCTCCTCAAGTATAGTCACTCTCGCATTTAGGTTGGCGGTTTCCCCCTTTAATTGCTGGAGCGCCTCCGTCATGAGGTGAAAGTGATTTTGCATCTGTATCTGCATATGTTGAATCTGCTTGGCTAAGTCCTCAAGTTTACTGTCTCTTTCCTTAGCGAAATTCTTAAGACTTCTGTCCAGTTTCGCATTTAATTTCTCTAGCTTTTCATCCACTGTTAGGTCTGAGCTGTTATCCCCCCTAACTTTGCGTTTAGATGGGGGTGGAGAGGTATCCTCGATCATCATATTATTCTCCGCTCCCTTGTTGTCGACTTGAGCTGTAAGATGTTGGCCTTCGATTTTGTTGGGCGCCCCTATTTCAGATCCGCCTGCTTTTGTTTGAGATTTAGTCGCCACTGTATTGCGCTCTGTTTTTAAATTTTGTATTTCCTCCTTTAAACTAAGGATCGTTGCATTCATGCTCTTAATAATGCTTGCTAATTTTTAGCTTTCCTCGTCTTTTTTGTCCTTCTTAATATTTCGGCCCTGGGTATCCTTGCTTGCGAAGCTCACGCCTTTGCTCTCACCATTCTCGTTTGTTGGTTCGTCTCGGTCTCGACTGGGGGTCCTGGCTCTCGAGCTTGACAGCCCCTGGATTGGCTCCTCCGCCTGGAAGAGCTTCGTCCCCTGGAGGCTGTCCGCTGCTCCTCTCCTAGTCTAGGGAAGGAGCTCGTCCTGGGCTTGTACCCTTCCTTCTCCCCTTCTTGTCTGGCTCTTGGGCGGCTCTGGTGTTCTTGGGTTTTTGCGATTTGGTTGGTTGCTCCCGATTCCGCTTCTTTCTTCATCTTCTTTTCCCAGATTCTCCTTTTGATTTCGTACGGTGTACGATGGATCAGCTTGCATTTGCTGTCCCCAGCATGTGCTCTTTCCCGCAGAGTTGGCACTTCAGCTTGCAGGTGTGGTCCTCTGGTGGATTTTCCTGTCCGCAACCACGGCACTTGATGTTTGTCGGGTTTGGACATACGTCGATTCTATGGCCTAGTCTTCCTCATGCCTTGCATACTTCATATTTCTTCTTATACAGGTAGCATCTGTGCGGGGCTCCCCCAAGGATGACGGTCCTCGGTACTTTCTCCTCCTTGAAGAGTATTATTATAGTCGTGGAATCTTTCCCGAGTCTTCTTACCCCGATAGCCTCCGGGTTTGCCTTGTGCCTTAGCATTTGCATGATGTCCTCTTGGGTGAAAATCCTATCCACCCCGGGCACCACTCCCTTGCCGCTCCCGTCCGGCGTGCCCACGTAGGCGAAGACTGCCACCTCTCCTTCTTCCCCTAGCTTAATTCGGTTTATGCTCGCGTATTTCATTTTCCTTTCCCCACTTCTTGTAGCGATGAGAATGGAATGCTGTTTCGTGTTGGGTATCACGATGTCTTCCTCTTCCGTTTCTTCAATATTTACGCCCGCCGACGCCCTGATCATTCTTAGTAAATATGCGGCTCCACGTTTAAGGAGTCTATCTAGTCCTCCTTCGCGTCGGAGAATAATCTTGTCCGCTCCCTCCGGGATTCTTGCCTCTTGTCTTTCTACAGAAAATGCTGCCAGTTTTCTTCCGGCCTGCTTAAGCCTGAACTGCTCGTCCTCGATTTCCCTCCTGCTCTTTTCAAGCGGGACAACCTTCTTCCCTCTGCACTGGAACCACTGTCCCGGCACCGTGAACTCCCGCGGGTGCACTTCTTCACCTTCAACCACCTCCATGGCTGCACTCACTTCAAATTTCCCGCGCGCTTCGTGCCGTGCTGAATTTCTTCGCCGCCGGTGGCGCTGCTGCACCCTCGGCTCCCCCGTCGGGGCCTCGACCACTTATCGTCTGGGTTAGGCTTAGCTCGCTTCGCCCCAAAAATCCTTGACGATTCGAAAAATCTGATTAACTTGGTGGAGAACTTGTTATCCACGTATTCCCGGCGGGTTCCGACATCCGATTCTTCACTCGTTTTCAGTCGATAGGCAGGATTTCTCCCGATAACAGCATCAAAACACTGGGCTGTGCGGAGACGCGTCCGATCATGCCGGCACCGCCCATTTTCACAACCTGCCCAAGTCCCTACCGCATGACACACGCAAACATCATATCGACTGCTGAAAGGGCGCACCATACTGTCGGTCTGGTCTTGACTCTCAATTTTGGTCTCCTGCACCGCTATAATATCTAGTTCCTGCTCTGTAAGTAGTCGCAACAGTTGGTTTTGCCTCCTTCTGGAGGACAGACCCCTTATATTGAGCGTTGCTACTAGAATGATTGCTCCTTTCAAACGACGCCATCGCTTAGCAAGACCAGGACGCCAGTATGGCGCTTACCTTTGCGCACACAGCGCCGTGCCATATGTAGTGCCGTCCCGCCATTGTTTAGGATTCCTGGTTGTCGCCGCGAGGAAGCGACGACGATCGTGTCCCTCTCATGACGCGCCGCTTCTTCACATCGGCGACGCACCACTGACGTTCTAGATGCCGCAGTCGCTGCTCCTGGCTCTCTCTAGTCACCTCATGATGACGCCGTTTAGCCATCGCAAAATCGAAGTCCATAACTGTCATTCTGCCTTTTCCAGTAGAGTTCAGGGCAACTTGCGGCGAACCGGTAGTACTGCTCGTGCTGTCCGACTCTGGTGGACTAAGCTTCGATGCAGGAGTATCTTCTTCAGCGCATCCTTCTTCATTGCTCTGCACTGCGTCCGTTTATCAACCGCTGCATTCGAGGCTGCCTTCTCCGCTTCATCGTCATACATGTGCAGCTCGCTGTATCGCCGAACGCTCCTCTTCCAGCAGCTCGGTCATACGATCTCATGCATTCCGCCTCTTCGTGCCCAAAAGCGTGGCACTCATTGCATTGGGTACACTGCAGTCATGCCGGATTTGGCCAGTCTTGTTGCAGCGCAGGCATATCGGCGCCCGCCCTGGGACGACGACTAAAATGGTGGCGTTCCCGGTACGCATCTGATGTGGTATGCGATCCAGGCTGTCACCTTCACGAAGTATCAGCCGAACAACTCGGGTGGTCGAGTCAGCGTTTTGAAAACCGCCTGTCTTCCATTTGTCGCCAGATACTTCTTTCACTTCGCCGTTTACGGCAAACGCGCGTCTCAACGTATCGTCGCTGACGTTGGACGCGCACCAGTGCACTTTAAGTCTTCTTAAAGCCTTTGGGGGTCAAAAAGCATGCACGTTTTTGCCTTTAACAAGGACGTGCCCTAAGCCAAGTAACTTTTTCTTTGCCTCTTCGGTTCGAAAGTTGACTAACCAGACATGAGACATCTGGTATGCGCCGATAACCCCTACCTGTTCGATGACACCGGCGTCTTTCATCGGTTGGCAGAAATCTTCTATCCTGTAAGGCCTTCCATTGATGTCACAGTGAAGAACAAGCATAGTTTTAGTCCTTCCCCAGTAGGCAGCGGTGGCAGTACAATCCTGTAGTCTTGAAGTCCTTCCAAAAACGATGCTCCACGCCCATCATTGGCCGTTACCACAGCTAGCGAGGAGCCAACCATCCTGCGTCTGCTCACTACGGCGTCCACAAGCAGAATGAACTACGCCACGCCCCGGATCATGATGGAAACGTTCGTTATAATTCCCCTTGTCTACTTGAAGTTAGCGGGATTCCTCGAGTGACAGATACAGCGCCTTTAATTTCCTGTAAACGAATTATAGAAAACTTTGATGGGTTCAGTGGAATACTGGTGTTCGACGAGGGACACGCCATGTACGTTCATTGAACTTTAATTTCCATTGATTTAGGAGGCCCCCTACTCCCCGCTCCTGGCACGCAGGCCTGAGGAACGAGGGCCGGAACTTCCGCGACTAAGGACTGGCGAATATGCATTGGTTATTCGCGGCCTCAGCCGCCAGGCGGACGGCTTTTTGCTGGTCAGCGTGGACGTCGCTTCGCAGCAGGGTTACCCAGGCTTCTCTACTTTTAATGTTGTCCCTAGCGCCCGGAGACTTAGGGCATTCCCAAAGTATATGATCGAGGGTCCACCTCGCTTCGCAGGCTTTACATTATCATTTTTTCTCTAATCTATCTGGGTATGAAACAACCAGACAGGGTTCGGGAAATTTCCGGCTTGTAATCGCCGCCAGGCTATGGCCTGTTTATTATTTAAGCTAGGATCCGGTAGCGGCATCAGACGTCTTCCTAATCTGTAATTTTTGATTATTTTTTATAGGTTTGCAAACGTTCCTCCATCGCCTGGCAGTCGGGCGGCTCCGCGTTTGCCCGGAAGTAAAGATCTCGGGCTAAATCATGGGCCGCCTCGTTGCCGGGGACGGACGTGTGTGCTGGGACCCAAATTAGGGTGATTTTGCGATCGATTTTAGCTGCAGCTGTTAGAATTCGGGCGGTTTCTTGCGAGACCCTGCCTTTTCTGATATTCCAGTGAGCAGTTTTACTGTCGCTAAAGATCAATCTAGCCTTCGTTCCGACGCAAGCGAGCGCTATTGCGACCTCTTCAGCAGTGTCTATGTTTCTGCGTCAGATGGTGGCGGAGACGACTGGTGCGCCGCTACCATCGACTACCGCGGCGACTGCCGCCCCCGATCGGCCGCTTGCAGCGTCTACGTAGGCAACTTCTTTTACTCTGAATTCTTTTGCTCTTTTAACCAGTGCTTCTGCTCTCTTCTCCCGTCTCTGCTTGTGGTATTATGGGTGCATGTTGCGGGGGAGAGGACGGACAATGATGTTCTCGCGGCATTGTGGTGGTAGGGCAACCTTGTCGGCTGTGCCCTTATCTATTTTTCGACTCACCCATTCTAAGATGGTTTGACCCGTGCTCGATATACTTAATCTCTCATGTTGGGCGATTCTCACCGCTTCAGCAAGTTCCGTCCAGCTATTATGCACTCCCATTTCTATCAGGCGTTCCGTAGAAGAGGAGGTGGGTAGACCCAGCGCCCTCTTGACGCAACGCCTGATGAGTGCGTCTATCTTATCTTTTTCATTGGTCCCGATGTTGAGGAACGGTGTGGCATAGCATATTCGACTTAATATGTACGCCTGCATCAGTCTCAAGAGGCTCTCTTTGAGGCCTCTGCCTTTGAATGCAATCCTCCTAAATATTCGTTACTTGCGTCGCGTAGGCAGTGAGTTTTTTTATCGTTCCGTCGTTATACCAGTTCTCTTGAATAAAAAGTCCGAGGATTCTGATTTGCTGGACTTTTGGTACGGTTTTGCCGTCGACCTTAATTTCTACGTTAAAGTCGCCCTTACACCTCATTGATTTTGGATTATATATGAAAAGTTCGGATTTTTGCGGAGAGCACGAAAGACCCCTTTCGGCCGCGTAGGACACAATGGTGTCCGCCGCCGCCTGTAGGCATTCCTCTATGCTGCCATCGCTGCCATTGTTAATCCAGAGATTAACGTCGTCCACGTAAATGCTGCTCTTTAGACCTTTTATGACTATAAGAGCGGCGGGAAGGCCTCTCATCCCCACGTTAAAGAGGAAGGGGGAGAGCACCGAGCCTTGCGGCGTTCCTTTACTTCCCAGGTGGACAGTGGGGGATTCTAGGTCCTGAAACTTTAGTTTGATTGTCCTGTTTGTCAGGAAATCCATTACGTAATTATATGTCCTCTCGCCGACTCCTAATTCCTGCAGTCACGCGAGAATTACCTGGTGTTTTACGTTGTCAAATGCTTTTATTAGATCTAGTGCTAGAATTACCTTCGCGTCTCTGGATTTCGAGTCAATTGTGTTGTAATCGGAGCATTACGTCCTGTGTGCACAGGCCCGGACGGAACCCGACCATCTCGTGCGGCCACAGGTCGTTTTTCTCCATGAAATTAGTTAGCCTTGTTTGTATTACGCGTTCCATAAGCTTTCCAATGCATGAGGTTAGGTCTGAGGTTTTTCAATTTCGGGGGCTTGCCAGGTTTTGGAATTAGCACAACGTATCAGTTTTTTACTGCTGGGGAAGACGACCGCTACTCCATATTTCTTGCATGTAGTTGGTGAGTGCCGTTATGGAAGCGTCGTCTAGATTTCGTAGCATTTTTGTTATTCCATCGGGGCTGGGAGCTGATCGCGTCTTTAACTCGGGATTTCGGCTCTAACTTCCGCTTCTGAGATGGGCGCGTCGAGGGCCTCGTTCGGAGGGCCCGCGTATTGCGTAAGAGGGAGGGATGTTTTATCGCCGACATATGTATCTACAAGTTTAGTTATTAGTTCCGCGGCAGTCCCCTCGAACGCGTGTCTTGCCTTTGCTATTGTTGTGTTTGATTGTGTTTTCGAACTGTCGGGATCAAGAAGATATCGTAGCAGGCTCCACGTTTTTGAAAGGCTCGTGTTGCCCTCCATTTCATCGCACCTGTTACACCAGTTTTGCTCGCAGAGTTTAATTGCATAATCCTCGATTTCCTTATTGTGCCTGGCTATTTTTCGCCTTAGGGTTCGGTTCCATCTCTGACACCGGAGGCGTCTTTCCATACCTTTCTTTGCTTCCCACATGTGTAGGAGTTTCCTGTCGACTGTTTGGTGCATCTTCCCCCTCTAGGGTAATGGTAGCGGATTTAACGTGGTGCATGAGGGTTTCTGCCCAATCGTCGATATTTTCAATATTTTCGTCCATGTTTGCGGATTTTCTAATTTGTCTGAATTTCTCCCATTCGATTGCGCTGATTATCTTTTCCCGTCTTACTTTGACTCCCCTTTTAAGCGTTATTTCGAGGACGTAATGATCGCTTCCAAAGTTGAGCTCTGTGTTCTTCCACCTAAGCTCCTCTATGTTTTGGTGAATGTTAAGTCTGGGGTTGTGTGTTTGCTCACACTGTTTCCCACCCTGGTCGGGCAGCCAGAGTCTGTCTGCAGGGTGAGGTTTAATTCGTGAAAATCTTCCCATAACTGCCTGCCCTTCGGATCTGGTCTATTATATCCCCACTCTTGGTGGCAGGCGTTGAAGTTTCTTACAATTAGCAGGGGGTTGGCTCCGGCTGCCTTCATTGCTTTGTGAAATAATGTCTTGAACCTAACTTTGCGCTGCTGAGGAGAGCTATATATGTTTAGGACGAAAATACTGGGTTCCTTCCTGCCCATGATTTCAACGAAAACCGCATCAATGTCGCGAGAACTGATTTCATGTTCGATCACCGCTACGTTCCTTTTGACGAATGTAGTGACCCGGGATTTTTCTCCCCGGCCACTAGCAAACGCTTGATATCCTGATAATTTAATTACTCCTTTGCCAGTTTGCTGTAGGGCTACGGCTAGAGGTTTTTCAACTATTTGCTCGAGATGTTGTTGCACTAACGCTCGCTTGCGCGGGAATTTTCGGCATTTCCACTGCCATACCGTCGAATTAATCTTTGGTTGCGTTTTGCCCATTGCCCATATTGGAATTGGTCAAGTATCCCTTCTCTCACTGTTTGCCTTTCTGCCATAGCAGCAAGAGCCGCGTTTGTATGTTTAGATTGTTCCTGAATTCGGTTTAGGGCGCCTATGATGTTGGTCATGCCTGTCTCAAGCCGCTCGAGTCTCGCCCTGTATTTGGCATCTAGTCTACGCTCTATTGTCGCCAGCGAGACCGTTTCTCCGCCTCTCCGTTTGCGGGGGAGGTGGTCTGCACTGTTCAGTGGTCATTGCGTCCTCCGTGTCTGACGCCGCGGGTGGTGTTAGCACCTTTGGCGTCGCAGGTGGAGGTGTCGGTTTGGCTATTTGTTTTGCGGAGGGAGCCTGTGGAGGCGAGGAAGACCCGGAATTTGGCTGTGATTTGGATTGGTTGAGGTCCTGGATGAGTTTCTTAATTATCTCCCTCAGTTCCTCGACTTCCTTAACTTTTCTATTTCTGTATCTTTTTTTTTTTTGGTTTTGTCATCTTTAGCCCTGGGGTACCCCACTGCTGAAACTCACGGTTTTACTGTCACCTTTCCTGGGACCCTGGAGTTGGCCGTGGCTCTGGATTTGGACCCCAACCTGGACTTGAATCCGAACCGCTCCCTGCTGCTGCGGGAGCTCGAACGGTGACGTCGGTTGGCCTCCTCCAACTGCGGGAAGTCCCCGCTCTGCGCCCGGAAGCCTCCGGCCCTGTCTTGAGGATATCCGCGGTCACGGTGGTCTCTACTGAATTTTGAGCGTCCTCTGCGGCCGCTCTCAGGTGTGGTGTCGGGATATTGCTGCTGCTCGTTGTGCTGCTGCTGCTTCTGTTCGGCGATTTTCTGCTCCCATTGACGTTTTTTGGTCTGGTAGGGAGTCCTGTAGACCTTTCTGCACTTCTGGTCGCTAAGCGGATGGTCTTTACTGCAGAACCGACATTTTATTTCGCAGGTGTGTCCCTGATCTGGGCGCTCTTCTCGCATCCTCTGTACTTAGCATTACTGGGATCTGGGCAGACATCTTCACGGTGCCCTATTCGCCCGCATGCGTTGGAAACCTCGTATTTCTTTCTATATAATACACATATTTGCCATGTAAGTGAGAGTTTCACCCACCTCGGAACCTCTGGTTTTGCAAACAGTATGAGCACGGTGGTTGAGCTCCTGCCCAGGCGCCTGGCTCTAGCAGAGGGGGGTTGCCTTTGATCGTGCGTAGCCGTTGCACTATTTCTTCGGTGATGCGAAGGGGAATGTCGTGTACCACTCCCTTGCAGCAGTCTTCGGGCATAGCGACGTACGCCGTGATTTCAATTTTCTGACCCTCGAATTCGAGGACGCGTAGTGTGACGTATTTTCTTTTCCTTTCTTCGCTGTCTGTTGCGATGAGGATAGACTGCTGTTTTGTGTTGACCGAGAAGGTGTCTTCCGCGGCCTCTCTGATATTTTATTCGCAGTGCGAGCGATCAACTCCGCAAGTTCAATGTTGCCGTACTTAAGTAGGCGGCTGACTCCTCCCCGTGGGCGGAGATTTATTTTGTCAGTTCCGTCGGGTATCTTGATCGATTGCCTTTCAACCACTTTGGTGCCAATCTCTTTCCGGCGAGCTTGGACGCGGCTCGCTCTCTCCCTTTATCATCGGTGACGCTGCGTTCCTCGTTCTCAAGTGCCCAGGCAGCACACCAATATCGCACCAACCCCGGCCCAACGTCGACAAAAATTGGCACCAACATTGGCGTAACACTGGTTTTTTGAGAGATTACTACATATTTATATATTGGTCCGGCTTATATGCCAACATTGCACCTGTCTTGGCACTGCCGACATAGGCTATCAGCTGGCCGTGTCCTTAGTGTCACGTGTTGGCATGCCATTAGTATTCATTGGCACATATGACATTGGCAATAAACCGGCCGTGCCGCTAGTATCACATATTGGTATTTATTGGCATGCAACAAGTATTCATCGGCACACATTGCATTGGCACTGCCACTGTTAAGCCACCTTTAGCCATGCAGTAATTTCACCCTTGCCCTTACTGCTGCCATTTGCTGCCATTTGCTCTGACAATTGTGGTTTTCTTATGCAGTCATTTCCCAATACCACCTTGCATGTCATCTCCCTAAGGAGCCATAAAAACCATGCAAATAAACGAGGCAAGCAAAATATTTTAAGAAAACATTTTATTGAGAGTCATAAACATGCACATGCCACAAGGACATCAGAGGGCCAAAATGCAGTGCAGGAGGCATTGGGTACAGGGTTAATGTGGGAGAGACTAGTAGGTGTAATTGGAAACAGGGCACCAAGCAGCACATGACCAGGTAGTGCAGGTAGAGGTGATGGGGTGCAGTGTGCATTGGTCATGATGAAAGGGGCTAGACATGTTCAGCAGGGTTGATGCACTATAGCCTTGTAGTGCGAGAGGTGTTGCAGGAATAGGAGGCTGAGCATGGGTGCATTCCAGGCCAGTGTCCACCATGGATGGAAAATGGCAGTGGACTGCATGATAGTTGGCAGGGAAGGGTCAATGGATCAAGTGATGAGGTTGAGGGGGCGGGGGAAGCGCATGGCCCAGGTAGTAAGCTGAGCACCCCGCAGGAAACAACCATTCAGGAACAGTTTGTTGAGGAGATTGGCCCGTGGGTCTTACAAATGACATCTGCTCAAAAGACAAGCATATATCACCATAAGATCTAAAGTCACCTTCTCAACACTTATCCAAACACATATTTGAAGTCTGGGTGCTCTATACGAGTGAGTACAAAATACAGAACCCCGCTATAGTAAAACCGCTGATATAGTAAAGTGAAACTGAAGTCCCAGTTCATCTTCCATTTTCCCCCTGTACATTTTCCCCCTTTATAGTAAAGATGTTTTTGGTAAAAATCGGTTAAAGTGCTTCTAGCCATGGCGACGACTTCCGCACACTATTTAGAGTCGCGAGACCAAGACTTTTTGTATTTGAAAATAGAACAATAACCCCGATTGTTCGTTTAGGTGGCTTTACTACTAACCGTAGCAGCAGTCAGAAGAAGCCTACTTTACAGAAGCTTTGGAGCCGTGAGGGAAAGCGCGCAGCGCGAAGAAGAAAAAAGTAAAGCTGTCTACAAACATATCAAGGAGGCGGCGTGTTCCATTCAGAAAGTAAAAGAGTAAAAATGCAGCACGAAATAGGGAAGGGAAAGAAATGGGTCAACATTCACTGCAATGTGCAGTAAAAATCATGAGGCAGTGGTGGCAGAAAGTGGAGGTGCAGCGAGTAAGGTCTTACAGCACTTGAGTGCCAAGCGAATTTATCATTTATTGCCTTTTAAAAGACAGAAAGAGCAAAAAGGGACACCATGTTCATGCAAGGCTTTAGTGTTTACATGAAATCGAACTTGATTGCATTCGTAATCACGTCTTCATGCTTCAGAGGTACTTCCACAAGATGTAGAGAAATTTTATAATGAAAAAATCACACAAAGAGATGATAAAAGCGAGAAGGAAGGTATTTAGGTTTTTTTTTTTTTCATTAAGCAACAAGACCTGTTCAGTAAGTGCCTATTTAACTACTAGACAGCACCTTCAGGACCATGTCATCACAGACCACTGATACAGTAAAGACCATTATATAGTAAATATTTTCGCTGGCCTCAGTGGCTTTACTATAAAGGGGTTCTATTGTATATATTGAAGGCCTATTGCCACACATTCTTCTTTTAGAGCACTTTGCGACAGGTTTCTGGGCCTGCAAGGGCATGCAGCATCTTATGACGTAGGGATAATAAGCATATACGCAAAATAATATCCATTCCAGATACAAAAAGATATTTGGAAGGAAAAACCTGCTTCCGGCAAACCGATAACTTCAGGTGGATCTTAGTGTTCATATAGAATTACAGTTCCTGAAAATATGACAGCTCAGGCTCCAGAACTTTCGATTTTTAAAAACATTCTTAAACATTCCTGCAATAGACAATATGGATTACTAAGCATGCAAAACTGGATGATTTAAAGAACACATTAAAGAATATTTTTCTGCAGTACACCAGCTAAAGGCACGCATACATTACTGCGGTCAGAATAAAGAAACAATTGCCCTGACAGGATCAATCAAGCTATCTTCAATCAGCTAACTGAGGGAGATGTGTACCTCGCAAATATTCTCAAGGCTGTGTACACGTATAATATTATCAAGATAACCGTACCATTTCAAGTTCCAGCTTTTTAGTTTTCCCAGCTTTTTAGTTTTCACAGCTTTATTGCTTGCTGCATTCTACTATAAACAATTGCGTTACTTGTAATGTACCAAGGAATAGTTTTCATACAGTGCTCATTATAAATTAAAGACACCAGAACAATATTCACACAAACAAGAAAAGAAGAACGGGACAGAGTGCCATTCACAACTGATTTATTGTGCAGAATAAAGTACATATATATCTCACTGCCGGCATATGCGCAAGGAACCCATTCAGCGTCATGTAGTTTAGGATAAGATATGTTCAAGAAGCCCATGCCTCATACCACAGCCTCTTTCTCTGAGAAAGCATTTCTTGAACATAACTTATCTTAAACTACATGATGCTGAATGTGATGTAGCTGAATGTGTTCCTTGCGCATGTGCTGGCAGTGAGATATATATATGTACTTTGTTCTGCACAATAAATCAGTTGTGAGTGGAACTCTGTCCCGTTCTTTTCTTGTGTGCGTGCATTGTTTGGGCGCCTTCAGTTTATAATAAATAAACACGAACAAGCCCAACAAGAAGTTCTCGTAATCATACAGTGCGTGCTTGTTCAGCTAAAATTATTACAGTCAGCCTGCAATGAGCAAGTACTAGAAATTTACTTTGCATAGGCAGGAAAATGTTATGCTAGATCTGAGTACAATGATATCGTACTTCCTTATCAGCTAGCAGCCTACCAGGCATGTATTTTCCCTCATCCCAGCTAATCATATGGCCATACCATCGGCAACCTTCCACTTGCAAGATTATATTCAGTTAGGCATACATGGGTGATTTTATGTCCAGGTACCAGGTGTGGTGCTCGGGCCTCTGATTTCTACCAACAACTACTATGAATTGGTTTGAATAGAGAATAGTAATCTGCCTGAATATCTGAGGCCAAATATTATTTTCATTGCTTAAGCACACCTTAAAATACAATGCTTGATGTGACTATGGGATCATAAAAAAACGATACATCTAGCATGACGGTGATTTTTCACTTTCACCCTATCACAAGTTTTTTGAAAAACCAGTTTAATCCTGAGCTGAAAAGTTGTTTCGCACACATTTTATATTTCAGTATGTATAAAATTTTCTTATTTTGTGAATATATTTCAAAATCAAAATTTCTTAACAGCCTCACAAATTTTTTTTTTTCAAAAATGGAAAATGTTTTGTACTCAAATTAAAATAAGATTGTGTCTGGAGAAATAGTATTGTTTGCAGAACAAAACAGCGCATACGGAAAAAAAGCACCGATATCGCTCAAATTTTATGTGCAATACGCGAACTGAGAGTTCACCTAAAATTACAAGTACAATAGCCCTGTGTACATGACTCGACAGCACCGGGTTGAATCAGCGTTGAGTAAGCAAGGTCATCATTCTCGACCCGGCTGATGTCTACATGAACTCGCTTTCTAGTGAGTAAGTATCGTAGCAGAGCGTAGCATCGAAATTCGAAGTTATTGTGCAAGTTCTTACTCGTATTTGATCCCATTGCCTTTTACTATCGAGAGCTTCGATTATTTTTTATCGTTGATGAGCGCTAAAAAGCATTCATTTCGAGTGACGCTCCTCGCCGCTCCAGAGGCTTTTTCATATCCCAGAGTTCTCCATAACTAGACTCACTGACTGGACAGCGTCTACATGCCTTTAGATAAGCGGGTCAAGCGAATTAACCAGTTAACGCGACCCTCTCCGCCGCCTATTTTGCTCGACCCGACTGTGTATACATTAACTCCACAACTGATTTTTCACTCGACAGACGTACTCGACCCAATTCTGCCGAGTTCATGTATACAGGGGTGGAACGCACGTGTAACAAGTAACAATGCTGCTAAGAATCCAATCTGCTTTCTTCTGGCTCATCCAGTTTTCTAAAAAAATATCTTGTCTGACAAAGGAGGATATTTGGAGTTAAGCAGCTAAGCAACACAAGATCCATATGCTTGCTCTAACGCATGACTCCTCAGTGGACTTACAGTTGCAGTTTGCTTGGTCATGTGGCAGTTCACTAAACCGTCTGACTAGACATGACAATAAAAAAAAAAATCGGGGGATCATTTCTACTTTTATTAAGACATGCAAAAGCTTTTTTGTTGTTGACATAGCATTCAGAGACTGCGGGAGTTTGGCAGTTTTATACGTCTTATTTCGTTTGGCAGTTACAAGGGGATGTAGAAAAAGGAATATGAGTAGAGAATATAAGGGGTGACAACATCCCGAAATGAAACTATTGGACCAATGATGCACACTGCGTATCTTAAATGGCGTCACTGGTAACATCAAACACAGAAAATCGTCCTTGAGTATGACAAATTTGAAGCCCTGGAGGTGAGTTGGTTGTGGGCAGGTAGTTGGAAAAGGGCAGTCCCCCTGAGAGGTAGGCGGCAAGATCTGCCCCCCATTATGGGGAAAGCCTTGGCAAGCATGCAGGCAAAGGTGCACATATATAAGAGCAATAACTGCACAAGGCATGCACGCCTCAATGAGCAGCTGCACTAATATTTTCCTTTTGTCTTGCAGCCCACCCCTCCTGCACTGTAAGCAAGTCTGCTCGGTTTTGCGAACACAGAAGCATATGCAAAAACAAACAGAATGTTCTCTAAAATTTACAAAATTTAAACGAGTATTGCATGATGATCTCCTTTCTGCAAATGTCTTGCTCTAGGGTTACAGAATAAATTCATTGCAGCTGCGAATAAAGCGAGTTGGGAGCTAATCTCACTAACCCGAATCTCAATGGCTTGAGGAGAGAATTATTTATAATTGTCACTTTGAGCAAAGTAAATAGCCTGGTTTAGATCAAAGTAATATTACATCTACATGGCTGAAGCCAGTCTAGGCAACCAGAAATGTACAAGCAGTCAGTAACTGCATGTCTGTATGAACAAATACATACAGTGTAGGCAGCAGTAAAGAAGGAAGAGTGGAAGGCAAATAACCTGAGCAATACTGAATGGCTTTCTTCTCTGTAACCTCAATACAGGCTTCCTGCGAATTCTTGTAATGCAAGCATAATCAAATATGCTAAATATTCCATCACTTAAAGCACCTGCACTCCCGTGTTACGCAAATGACAACTACTTCGTCAGTTCAACAAGCTATGTCTGTTACTGTGCTATTACACCACAGGTTCACTCAATCATGCTTCAACTTGAAATAGTCACATACTGTTGAAATAAAGCAACGGAATATAGCGCCAGCTAATAAAGCACTGCCAGGGACATGAAGGATATTATTTTCTGCATACTGATGGGCAAGACTTCTGAACAAGTAAGTCTTGAGCTAAAAAGCCAGAAAAGATCATATAGCATGCAATCATATAGCAAAAAGCCAGCAGAGCATTTAAAGCCTTTATATCATGGAAAACAAAGGCAATGTGTCATACCTACCGAGGCAATGTTTCCTTACATGCAGCATGTTTCATGGCAAGGCTCCCACAGTTGTTGACACATTATGCAGCACCAAAATGTTGATGATGTCTGCCTCACATTCAGGCAGCACCCCTTTAATGGCAGATGATTGCTTGTGCAAAAACAGTACGATGATACAAGTGGAGCAGCTGGACTGCGGGCGTTATAGAGCAAAGAGCCCTAAATGCAAGGAAAGAAAGTTTCCATTAAATCGATGCCTCTAAATCATGATAACAGCATACCACGGGTCTTCTCTGTTTAGTTAATCTATAATTTCAATTGAAAGCTGTCTCAAAAAATGGACTAATTGCAACTCTATGTTACACATGGTATAACATAGCTGTGCCAGGGCGGTGGGGCGATCAGTTAGCATGACCTGAAAATGCATACTGATGTTTCATGCAGTCTTGATGCTGGAGCAAAGTGTCATGGTGCGAAGAACAAAATTAAAAGCATGCACGGGTGCCAAACGTGTGCTACACAACCGACGCGACTAGAGGTGTGCACGGGCATAAATTTTGAGCCCGACCCGGGCCTCATGCTACAAACCCGAACCCAGCCTGGAACTGAAATTGAGCCCACCTAGTGCTCACACTTAAGGCTGCGGCCCTGCTGGACATGCTATAACAGACCAGTTGCAAAACCTACAAGTCGGCTTCCCTGTGAGGCAGGAATTCGCGCACAGTGGCGACAGAACCTGATTCAGGGATAATAGGTGCAGTACATGGATCTACCACAGTCCACGCTGCTTGGGATGCAGCTCCCCACGCACAGGCCATTGTCAGAGAAAGGATTTCGGGCATTCTTAACACTGGAATAAAGGGGGGAGCACTGTCACTCTAGGGGTGAAGAGAGAAGATTTAGAAAAGGGACACTAACCGGAGAGGGTAATAGTGGGGCGACAATGCGCACGCGAATAATACTGTGACGGATGGGCAAGAGGTGCGGGAATTACCCTACCCGTCAGGCGATGTGCTAGCACTGTACCCAACTATTACCCCAAAGTCTATGGGTCCGTTCGATTCGCCTTGCACGACGTGCACCAGTTCACGTCAGTTTAGAAAAGTTCCGCGTTCATGCAGCGCCAGTTCAGCAGTGCAGACGTAGCGCGACACTAGCGACGATCGGAAACGAACGTCGAAGTGCAGAAGGCGTGCAAGCCTTCTGCTTTGCTGCCCTTGGCGCGCTTGGGTGTCGGGACAGTCGGGTCGTTGTGCGGTGCGGTAGTTCGTTGTGTGTGTATATTCCCGTTTGCTGTGAAAAAAAAATGAACTGCGGTTTATTGCCTACTGTCATGCAAGCAGCTATGGAGCTGGTGGACTCCGATAGCAAAGAAGAGGAGTTCGACGACTTAGTTGCGTTGATTGCAATGAAGCTAGTGAGGCTGGACAGGAACCGTGTGCCGCGTTACTGTGAGGACGTTGTGAGCCGATATTTTGACTTCGAGTTCAAGCGTCTTTTCCGCCTCTCACGGAGCACGTTTGACGCTCTTGTGGGTTCTTTTAGACAGTCGTCGTTTTTCCCGCACCCCATTGGAGGCCGTCCACAAATTAGTCCAGAAAAAACGTGTCTCGCCGTTCTCAGTTACCTCGGCACACAATGCAGTATGTATTCATTAGCCAACCGGTTTGATATTCCAGTGTCGTCCGGACATGCTTGCATCCAAAGAGTGCTGGAATTTTTGAACAGCATCAGCTCATCGGTGATCGTTTGGCCGAACCGGCAACAGCAAGAGCGCAGCAAGACTGGCTTCTTGGCGAAAGCTGGCGGCAAGGGACCACGTAACACGATCGGCTGCGTGGAAGGCTGCCACATAGAAATCAACAAACCTGAGGAGTCACCGCAGTCGTATTACAATAGGAAAAAGTACCCGTCAGTGATTCTTCAAGGCATATGTGATGACCGAAACAAGTTGATTGATGTCTTCATCGGTTTCCCGGGCTCTGCACACGATGCCAGGGTATTTCGGGAGAGCCCATTTTGCGAAGAGGCTGCCGACAAATGCTCCGATGGATACCTTCTTGGGGACTCTGCGTATCCGCTGTTGCCATGCCTGATGACCCCATATCGCGACAACGGGAGCAGCTTTCCAGCATGGAAAAAAAGGTTCAATAGGTTCCACTCGCAACAGCGTGTTGCCATCGAGAACACGTTTGGCTTGCTAAAGCAACGTTTCAGAAGGTTGTATCTAGTCGACGCGGGAAGCATTAAGCAATGCTGCCTAATAATAATGCCCGCATGCGTACTTCACAACATGTGCAACGACGAGCGAGATTTTTTCGATGAACTGGGCCAGCTGCCTGAGCTGGAAGAAGTGCAGAACGATGAGGACAGTGATCTAGATTTTGACTGCAGCACTGCCAAACAGTGCGAAAGGGTGCGCAAGGCCATCGCCCAAAATCAGTGCTGAATGTGTGCTAGTTTGATCTTTTACGTGTGCTGTTTCAGTGTGGTGACACAGTTTGCGACTGTTTGTTTGATATACATGGATTCAAGGTTTATTAAATAGTGCATGATGTGATTGCGCTGTAATACTGATGGAAAGTCGTAGAAAGGAATTTTCAAGGCTCAATTTGGATGTTTATTTGCACCCTGCGCCTCTACAGCCACCACAAGTCGCTCAAGTAAAGTCATTTTTCTCTCGAAGCGCTCAGCCCGCTCTCGTTTACATTCCTGGAACGTGTTGAGCAGTTCTTGCAATAAAGTTCCATCCTTGCGTTTCTTTTTTGTACGCTGAAGCTCGGGTGTCCTCGACGGCCCCTTGCTGTTCGTGGTCGGGTGCTGCTTCAGCTGCTGGGCTGGGCTCGGATTGCAATTCGGCATCGTACTGCTGCCCACTGCTGTTTTTTGTGTCAGTAGACGTACTGTAAGGAATGAAAGGTTAAATTACATGAATTACCGAAGCGCAGAATTAAAATACAGACCCTGAATTTCCCTGTTCAACAACTCTGCCAGGTGCCAAAAGATACGTCGGGCTTATGTGGTGCTCCTTCTCAAGCACAGCACATGAGCTCCCTAGAAAAGGAAAATCAACTTGTAAAGAAATGCTGCACAAATAGGTTTGGTGCACTTACTCTTCATGCTCGCATGACACACGAGAGTGGCCAGATGCAGAGTTTTTGTTCTTGGCCCTTTTGTATGACCGCTCCAGACTCTTCCATTTATTTTCAATCTGAAGCGCCGTCATTGCTTCTCCGAATTCTGCAATAATGGCATCCGCTATTGCCTGCCAGAGGGATTTTTTTGTGCTAAAGGAAACGTGAAAAACCAAGGGGAAAAGAAAGTGTACGGGAGGAGCTGAGGTCTTGCAAGGACTTTATCTGAACTTTGCACTCTGTAAACTTTTCCTTATGTTTCATTTCATTTGCAAGTAATGATACTCTACTATACCTAGTCGCATGGAAATACATCCTTACAGGAAAATAAATGATGCATGAAAACTTCTGCTTTGGTGCCAAATAATTCCTGCCATTTGTAAGTTTTGTACAAGCACGCAGTTTAATTCTATTATGAAGAAGTAGGGTCACCGACCAGGTCCTTGTGAACAAGGAAGCCGTAGGGCTTCCGAAACGTCATGTTTTATTAAATGTATTAGATTTTGACTTGGTCAGTGACCCTACTTCTTCATTATGTCACCACCTGACCAGACGATGTTTCGTCAAAGTCTAGACTACAGTTTAATTCTAGCGCATCTGACACCATGCTTATATCAAACTTTTTGGCTTTGTTCCCTGTTTGCTGATAATACAATAAAATAGACCTTACCGAAATCCACCCTTCTTCCCGAGAAGGTCCTTTAACTCCTTATATTTTGAAATTAAAAAACGAGTCTTTCGTGGCGGCCATAGCTCCGGTCCAAGGATGTTTCCCTGGTGTTCTGGTTCGGAGTCTTGATCTTGACGCTGCGCAGTTCGGTCTTCGCTGGCATCGTCCCTGAAGACTACGCTTACAGCACTTCCATCTGCAAAAAGGTGAAAATGGCGAACCTGTAAACATCGTGTTGTGCTTGCAGTAACTGCAAAAGTACAAGTCGAGCAGTTCGCATTGCGTTTTCTTTGTTTGGTTCGAGTATGCTTGCTCGAGACAGCACAAGGATAGCACGAAATCGGACAGCAGACAATATTCTGTTTCCTACTTACTAATTTTTTTAGTCTCTCGAGCCGGCAAAAACAACGAGCAGACTCGCACATAGGCAGAGAAGGTATGACAGGAACTTCATGCCTAGGTGAAATCAGAAAAAAAAAATGCATCCCAGCTTCAGTGCATGTGCATTTCGCGGCAGCTAGTGCGAAACGTACGTGTTCTTGTGCTGAACACGCGTGAAAAGTTCACATACCAAGCTACACAAGTTACGCGGTTTTTACAACAACGTGCATCATGTCGCATGCACGTGTTTGCTTTTTAGTCAACATACCTGGTGTCGAGTACGCGTAGCCGTCCCCTTGGCGAACTCGAGTACCGTTTTCGTCGATGATTGGAGTAATGCGAGTCTCCTCGCCGTCAATCAGAACCAGTAAGCCGTCGTCTGCGTCCATTGCGGTTGCTCGCACGGCTATGGCACGGCGTGCACTACTTCGACACTGAGCTCTGAGGAAGTGCACGGTTTTCGTGAACTTTTTCTGAACTAGACCTGCATGACGTCGGCACTTTTTTAAAACGAATGGCGTCGTGCAGAGGGCGCCATGTTGCATTGCTGAAACGAATGGCGAAGTGCAGCACCGCGAGAACCAGTTCAGGTAGTGCAGGCGAATCGAA
>JAJIZL010030294.1:0-12292 GCA_023969395.1 Amblyomma maculatum
AAGAGGGCCCCTTCAAAAGCTGCTAATGAGACAAGCCGCCCAGTGTTGGTTTTGGCCTCTGCGGAGGAAACCATGTCGGACGCCTCTGCGTTTGATAGATCGCACGCACCCCCACCACGCCATCACCTCCCCTTACGTGCTCTCTATACTGGCGTGCGCGGGAGGTGGGGGAGCGGAGGGAGTTAACTTTGGAAAACGACATCCAGAAAAGCTTGCTCGAACTGGCGTTACGAATCCGCACTGAAACACGGTGCTGTCTCAGGAAGAAAGAGTGGGACGGGAGATGGTTTTAATGGGGCGTCCCCTGCGTGTATCTTAAGAGAAAGCGCAACTTGCGCAAGCAGACATGTCTGAAGGTAGAAAGCTTTGTCACTGCCGCGCTCCTATATTTACAGACGTCTGAAGAGCCGCAATATTTCAGGCGGGAAGAGAGAAAAAAAAAATAGCATGTGGTTTAGCTTGAGGAGTTACGCGAGAGTTACCTGGAGTTACGCGAGAGCTATCTGCATGGCTTAGGTTCGGCTTGAAAGTAGAGACATGGCTTTTGCACATAGTAGTTTACTCTATAGTTTCAGCTTTATTTATGCCATTGGGAGCAAATTCGACCACTAAAGTGTGAGGAGGCGATAGCGTCTGTTGAGCGGTAGTCTTAAGCCCTCCACTACGGCACCTCTTTCGGTTTTCACGTCCACTATCGCGATGACGCTATAGCGTAAGCTACCAGTCAACATCTAAAGCTGTATGAATGTGCCTGCGTGGCCTAGGGATAACGTGAATGCAAAGGTTTTGGCAGGCTAATTGTTAAAGCCCTCTCCCATATGAAAGGAGAAGCCCGAGTTCGCAGCTCCTGCCAAAGCCAGTTCTGCCTACGTCCAGTTAGTGCTCGGCCATGTCAGCTGCCAGCTGCCAGCTGCCGCTTCCCACGACCTCCTCCTCCTCTTCTTCTTCTTCTAGTGGTTGCTAGGCAACGGATCAAGGTGAGTGCAACCACGGCCAAGGTGCGACCACGACAAAAGTGCGATCACGGCGAAGAGTCGAAGTGGCTGGCGTAGTGTAGCGAGAGCTACAAAACAAAACCATTCGGATACGTTTCTTTTCTGTTTATTTTCACGCTCATTTATGCGCAACCGCTACGTAACCTTTGTTTCAAACTAACTAAATCAAGCAGCGACGTTGAACATGACAGCCTGGATTTAGTGTTTGACTTCCTAACAGGACACGATTAGTATCGGCTGAGTGCAATTCGCCTCAATGTTCAGTTAAAGAGTATGTAATACACAGCTTCGTATTAACTCTCCTTTCGTTTCTAATTTATGTGCATCGTCATCACCACCATCCGCCTGATACGCCTCCCGCAGGGTGCCAGTCTCTGCCATACCCCTCTAACTGACTGACCTTGGCCACGTCCCAGCAGCCGGACCAACATATCCTTGCAAAATTCCGACTATCCTATGCGCAAACGTACCATTTCAGAGCTGGGCGCTTTCGTAAACCTACACAGCGCTTTAACGAGCATATTTACGCGTGCTTTTCGCTTCTGTCTTATTTTGCTGCTTTCCCGTGCCGTCGGGCTCACCAGAGCCGACCGCGTCGAAAGACAGGCCTGCGATCTTTCACGGTCGACCACACACGCCTCTTCTGGGAACGCCGGCAGCGTATACGTACACAATCTGTCGTGCCTGAGACGTCTCTCCATTTTCTTCTCATTCCTTTTCTTTTTTTTTTTTTTTCGCGAACTGCGCTTAACAAGACGCGTCTATAGATATTCCATGCCTTCCTGGGACATTATCTGCAGGGTGTACGCCGGGAATGGGTTGCATCGCATCGAATATCGGTCGGTCGTGATCGCAGTAGCCATATTTCACCCTGCTATAGCGTGGGAAAATTGAGCGTTCCTACTTTAGACCTCCCTTTCTTTCCGATCGAGCCCGACGTTTTTGTTTGCTTGTTTTCCCTAAAATGGCGCTCGCGAATTTGGTGTGCTATAAATACTGTGCGACATTTCTTCCAGTATATTACTTTCGTTTAAAATGCGCACATATTTGAAGACTGCATGGAAATGCAGGCTTCAAATGCCTATGTCCATGCCCATGGATGACACAGCACAGGACCGGATTAATTGGATGATATGAAAGATGCTTTCTCACTGCTTTGGATATAGTCAGGCTGATGACGATGATGATTTGAAGCCTGCTCGAATTTATTATTAACATCGATTCATTTAGGCACTGGAATGCATGGAAGGACACATAAGAACACCGGTGATATTGAGAACAGATCGAGCGTGCTGCCAGCTTTCCTGCTTCTTATTCTTCTTTTTTTTTTTTTTTTTCGGTCTTTCGGCCACAGCAAATACGCTTTTTCTTTGTTTGTGGGAAATAATAATAGGCGCTCCCCGCACATGGCCCCTGAAAGCAACGCAATCGGGAGCTTCTTAATTCTTTACTTTCTCCAACTCCTTACTCGAGCCCGAGTTTGTTTTGATCAAAGGTATATACACAGCCAATTTATATGCTGTTCTCCTTTAAGCAATGCTAGTTCGTTAGTGTACGCATGCTTTGTTTTCGGTGGTGGGCCCACTAGAAACAGCGGCAGCCAGCCGCCTTGAAGCAGCAGGCACCTCGGGAGCAAAACTCCTAAACAAAAAAACGGAAGAAATTTAAAACTCTCGCAAGCTTCATTTGTTGTTTCAGGGTGTCGTCGAACCGGAACAGAGCGGCGCACCGTTCGCGCTACAATATACGATAAACAGTTTTTTACCCTCTGTCTTGTTTTTTTTTTTTTTTTTTTTCCTCCCCCTGTATCGCCAGGACTCTCACGCTTCTGTAGTACAAGACATCTCAGCGAGTCGAAGCCTCCCGAAGCAACGATTAGGTTACCGCAAAGCATCATTCGAGTCTCGTGGGCGTTGAGTCGCAGCGTCCAAAACCGCGAGAGGAGGAGGAGGAAGAAAGGGAAAGGGGCGTTTCTATTAGAGTTGACCTTGCAAGTGCGCTTCGAAGCTGGCTTTCGCCCTATGTGCGTAAGCGAACGCAGTGTAAATACGCTGCAGGCAGCGCGATCATAAGAGTGCTAGGCTACCACGCATTGCTGCTCGTTATATTCTTACTATTTTCTCTCCCTAGACTTGTCGCGTTATTGGGCTCTGAGTTTGAGCTATGCGACTTTTACGTCCGTCGGATATGTTTATGACTCCGCCGTAAAGTGGTCTAGTGCACCCCAAGCGTGCATGCACGATCGCTCCTCTACGTATACAGGCAGAAAAATAAAGATGTCAAAGAGCCGCGCTTTTGCTGGTGAGGAAGTCCTCTGATCGAGGAAATCGGCGCGAGAGCAGGCAGAGGGGAACTTCGCTGAGAGGAGTTGTGTGTGTATAATCGGAGAGGGGGGGAGTTGCCATCGGAAAAAAGTTACGACGGGAGGGAGCGCTGCCTGGAGGGCTGAGTGTCCTGCAAAAACAAATCGCGGAACTCAAGGAAGAAGCTGGTGTTACGATGGTGATTTTTTTTTTTTTTTTTTTCACAACGTGTATATGTGGGTTCATGGTTCATGCGCATGCCGCATGCAAGACAACGCCCCTTCAGATGCGACGTAACCGCGAGGAAACAGGGTGCAAGAAAGGGCTGTCAAGTCTCAGCGACGTGAAGAGGAGGCATGAAGGATTTATGTACCAGGCGAAGCGCAACGGCTTACACATCGATGTTTATTTCCTTGAGTTACATGTGATACGTGTTTGCTGTCTTTATTTCTATTGATATGACGCTCCATGGAACATTTAATTCCATAGAGGCTTTTGGCAGTTTTGGGGCACGCTGAAACTGGAGGGTGGTGGATAGAACCGGCCACACGCTGCCCTTTTGCTTGCAGCAAAATTATAGCCCACAAGAATTGTTCCTACAGGGCCAGCTGTTAAAAGGGTTAATTGTGCGGAGGTATTGTCGTCCGTGCAAAATGGCACCATCACCACGTGACTTGAGACATAGTATAGAAGCTGTGAAACACTTCTACCGTAAATTCTGGTCTACTGTTCGCACCTGGTTTGCGGTGCGCTGAACTCAATTTTCGTTTAAGTACAGAAAATTTACTAGGTGGTCGGCGTCCGGTAGAGGGCGCGTCATGCCATATATGGCAATACAGAAAAAAAAAAAAAAGTGCTGCACAGTTCGCAACTACAAGTAGTCCGCCAAATGTAAGATTTCAAATTAAGTTAGGTATGGGCGGATTGCAGACTGACACCGCAAATTGTAGCACCTTGGATTCAGACCCCCTTCCCTCTCATTCATAGACTCCGTGCTCGTCGTCAACATGAAATGAAGTAGTGACGTCATCCTGCAGCAAGGTCACATATAATGATTGCTAGTGATCATAAGGCTGTCATAAATTGGTCACGTCCCCCATTATTCAACTCAACCTCGAATACATTCACCTATGATTTATTTCGCATTCCCTTCGCAAATACAGTTGAAGTTGAAATTTGCATTACAGCGCATGAATTTCAATTTCATCATAATTTATTTGGTTTAGTTTGTGGGGTTTACGTCCCAAAGCAACTAAGGTTATGATAGACGCCGTAGTGGAGGGCTCCGAAAATTTCGTCAACCTCAGGTTCTTTACCGTGCACTCCCATCGCACAGCACATGGACGCCTTACTTTTTGCCTCCATCGAAAAGCGGTCGCCGCGGCCGGGATTCGATGCCGTATCCTTGGGCACAGTAGTCGAGCGCCTTAACTACTGCTCCACCAAGGCGGGGCTCATAATTTATATTTTAAACTAATAAACATACGAGGTCTCCACCAGAACAAGATGAATTCTATTGATCGCCTTCCACTTGACACTCGCAATCATACAAAACGTACTACCACTGCCGCTATGGACGAGGAAGACGCTGACGAACCATCTGAATGTTAGGTTACACGCAACATAAATACTTAAGGTAGACGATTCGATATCCGCCACTGTAGCTGAGACAATAGAGCACCGTACGTGAAATTCGAAGGTCATCAGTTCGGATCATTGGTGTTGCTTGCTCTCCTACTTTCCAATCATTATCCTTCACCCATAGAAATAAACATAACTGCACCAATAACTTCACATTGACACCACAAATTAAAAACAAAAAATTTCCCTGTGTTTTTCTTAACTTTGTTGATTCTTGGCTTCCCTCATACTCGTATCCTTCGCTGCATTTGTTTGATTAATCTTCAAGGACGGTCATGACAAGTCGTCCCTTCCAGGTCAGCTACATAGGCACTAAAGAAGAGGCAGCACCTCATGCTCTCTGGGTGCAGGACTGCCGGAGTCGGGTTTTCATACACGACTCATGCTAGTCTTTTACACTGAGTTTCGGTAGGTAACTGGTGAGTCAAACCCCGTACTCCATTTCTGAATTAAATTCTGAGCCACTGTTTATGCGGCGATGTACCAATTCGCGGTTCTTAATATAGGCCTCTATATACGGACTCAACAACAGCACTAGGTCGAGTCAGCGTCGCGTAAGGCAGGCCACCCTCAAGTGTGGCAACGGCGCCTCGAGATTTGCACTGATCGTGCAAGCTTCCTACCCGTGTTTGATTTCGTTGCCGTTTAGTATCAAGAACTTAGCTTATTACTTTTTTTTTTTTGTCGTTGAGGAGGGCATTCAATTTTGCTGACGCTCCTAGGCGAGCCGGAAACTTTTTGATCTGAGAGTTCCCCAAAATTCGACACCATGAATCGACAGCTTCTACTTGCAGTTAGGCAAGTGGGTCGAGCGAGTTAGCCTACCCATTTCAGGCGAATTAACTCGACTCGCTCCACCGCTGACGTCACTCAACCCGACTGCGTATACATGAACCCGACAACTGCTTTTTTTTTTTTTTTTTTACCCGATAGGCACACTCGACATGGCTGTCGAGTACATGTATACAGGGTTTAATTTAACGAGCACAAATGTTATAGTTTACTAGCGGTATCCGCAGTACTGATCTACGATGCCCTTTTCCCACCGCTCCCCTTGGCTTTTCCTTTCGTTTTCCACTCAGAAGAGCAACTCGCGACCGCAAGTCAAGCGGCGCGGACAGCGGCCAGACGAGAGAGTCGTAAACACGGCCAGGCAGTTGCGCCGACGTGTGCGCCCGCGCGCGTAAACTGTGTACCGAGAGGCCGCGGCGCTTGTAGCCGGGCGTGCGTTCAGCCCGAGCCTGGGCCCTCCGTGAAGCCGCAGCACGCGACGGGAGTGTGTGCGATACGCGCGACTGGAGCGGATGGACGTCCGTTAGCACATTAGTCTAAATCGCCCGATGCGAAAGCTCAGGACGACATTTTAGCGTGAGGAGGGACACTTTTGTAAGATGAACGATTCCGCGCTCTTTCATCGTGTACAAGTCGAATATAGTTAAAGAGCGCCTCGCTTCGTGGGCAGTAAACATACGCGCGTTACAGTTACACGGACATGCTCTGGCGCAAGCACTTTGGGCACAAGTGTATCCGACATTTTTGGTGAACTGGCACTTTTTATAAACTTAGATCTTGATTTATTCTCTGGTACTACGAACATGAGTTTCGGGGAGATAAGAGGGGGGGGTGTACGCGCTAATTTCCGCCCTCTTCAGCGTTTCCAGCCTACAGCGCGGAGAGAGTACATTAATAAAGAGAAGCATCAACCAGTTGCAAATACAATGCATATGAATTCGTTAATCGGTTATGAAGAGAAAAAAAAACGGTAATAAAAATACGGCTACTTGACTGTCGCTGAACAAGTTAACCCTCCGTTTGTCATAAAGGAAAGCAACGTTGAGAGAAGTAGCCAGGGAGCGGGCGGAAGATCGGATCTCCCATCTGTGTTTTGAAATAACCGACCATTCAGGTATAAAAAACAAAGAGTACAGCTGGCATCTCCCAATTACATTATAGTTGAACATTGCAGTACGGCTTCAACGAGTTTTCACAGCAGCACTGATGTCTTTGTTCTAATCCGTTGAACAGTGTAATTAAAGCCACACGTTTAACGGTGTACAGTAAGCGATTCTTTGCATTCATGAACATTTGTGCGCATTTCTGGCGTACGCACTTTCTGCGTCTATACGAGCGTAAATAGAAAATAAACTAGGAATACAAAGCAATACAAAAGAAACTAAAAAAGAGAGAAGAAAAAGAAAAGCATGTCTAGGCGCTCCTTGTAAAATATATCAGTCAACTCGCTGTCACAACCCCTTGTTGTTTTTTTGTTTTTTTTTTAATGACAGGGACGACACGTACGAGCGTTAATCAATAGTCCACTTAGCAATCTAATCTTCGGTCCACGTGCTGGAACATACGCGACAGCCAAAAATGACCGGGCCATGTTTCACCGGGTGCCCCGATACGTCCGCTCCAGCACAGCTCGTCGTCCGAGCATCACGTTCGCCGGGACGTCCCGTCACCGTCTTCTCGCAGGTTCCGCGGAGTGCTGTTCCCATCGCATCGTAGTGCGCCTACTCTGCTCCCCTCCCCCCGCGTTCTTCTCCCCTAGAAGAAGCGCACCGGACAAACGGTGGCTCGCAGAGCAGCCACGGAGAAACGACGACGTCACTACACCAGTGATGGTAGAGGGGTGGTGTGTTGGGGGCCCCTTTTAATTTATGGCTCTGTTCTGGCTTTTCTCAGGCAGGAAGTACCCCCGTAGAGCAGCTTTGTGCCGTGCGGAGCCGAGAAGGAAGCTGAGGAACGTCGCAAGAACGAAGGCTACTCGCGCACGCGTAGGCAAGCCCTCCCCCTCCACCTTCCACCCTCCCTCCATCTCCCCAACCCCCCTGACTCAGCTATAGCTATGTAAAACCTACCCAAACTTGCACGCCCAAGCTTGGACATTCCCGTTCGTTCGCGTATGTGCGCCTGCGCGCGTGCATGTTTGTGTCAGTGTTTCTGTGAACCAGGGAGCTAGTTGGTGGTGCGAGAATGGCAGTGACACAGGCAATGACAAGAAAATCCCCTTAGCAACGCGTGAGGCGACATTGCGCTTCGAAATTGGGCGAACTTCGTTATGTGCAGTTATTGGACGGTACGCACAATGTACTATCATGTCCTAATCAATCAGCATGTTTTTCCTCTTGGTGTTCACACGCAATGAACAAATTTTATAGCTTCCAACTTGAAATGATAAACCTTCGAACTGCCCCAGTTCATGGGCGGTCTTCCTTACCGTATCCATCCAACCCTCTATCGCCCTGAATGCCCACCTGGAGGACCAGCGTCTGCTCATTCGCCGGGCTGAAGCAGCTGCGAGAGCTATTGGGGCCCTGGACTGAGGGTACCACACCCCCTCCCTCAACATGTAATCGCCATATCAGAAAATAAACGTTTTTGACTCTCTCTCTCTATACAGTCGAAAATTTATTTGGGAAGCATGTGCAAGCTTTGAGATTAAATGAATCGGAAGCTCTGAGCAAACCATCGGATGCGCCCCCTTCATCCTGCCGCTAGCTTGGTGTCATACGTACAATTCTCAAATTGGTCTGATCGCGTGATTTATAACTCCGCGTGAGAAGGAATTCAAGACATGCTTCAGCGCTTCGCACCTCCATCAGTACAGTAGAAAATACGCAGTTCGCAATTCGTAATTAAATTACATCAAAATCGCGTAAAGACGGGAACGGAGCAAATGTGAGAACGCAGCGGGAATTGCTAAAGAACTGTGTATTGCATCACGACTTCGACACGTAACCTGTAAACAGTGGCACTGCTTCGCTTTTGAAAGGCGCTGAAACAAGCTTAGCATGATCATAACATCGCTAACGCCTGCATATTACGTCACTGGTACGCACTATCGCAACATTTTCGTGCAGTAGTATGCTTCAATGCCTATAGGGCAATATGTAGAATTGTAACATATAGGTATATTCCTTCTTAAAATGTGCCGCAGGCGCATTAAAATCTTCGCAACGTTTTCTCGAAGGAACTAAATCCTCGTGCATTTAATTTTCACCGCTATGTTGTGGCACCGAAAGCAGCACCAGCACGTGTAGGACTACGAAGCATTCTCACTTTACCTCGCTCCCACTGTTATGCACTTCTATCATCCACAAACTGCATTAGGTTTTTTACCTGCAATGGCAAAAACTTAAGCGAAATTACAACAACTATAACCCATTAGAGCTGAACTTTACCTGTTGCTCAGAAATTCATCATAGTAACCATTGCCACATGACTGTAGTTGCTGTCGCACTTATTAATCACGGTCACGTACTCACAGAATTTAAAAGACTTGTAGTGATGTCAATTTATCCTTGGCCTCTCCGCGGGGGTGCATTGGATAGGCAGTAAGGTTGAAAGTTGGGCGAGTTGAATCTGGTTCATTTTGAAAGTAGCGCGAAAAACGGGTACCAAGAGTAGAAGGACACAACACGAGCGCTCGTGTTGTGTCACTGTGCTCTTGGTCCTCGTTTTTCGCGCTACTTTCAAAATTAACATTGGTTAGGCACTGACTACTGTGCCTGACGATGAGGGATCGAATCACGGCAGCGGCGGCCGCTTTACGATGGAAGCGAAAAGCAAGATATGCGTTACAGTGCACATTAAAGAACCCCGGATGATCGAAATTTCCGGAGCCCTCCACTACGCCGCCTATCATAGCATGACGTAAACAATATTTTTCCACGTGAAAGGGCACTGGCGTTACAATCAGTTCGCACATACCCCGACTGTCAGTTTCAATTATGCAACGAGTGAAAAAATGGCGCGTAGAAGAAAACAGAATGTTCCGTTTACTTTTGTTCGCACCGGTATGCATACTCTCGGTCACAGCAGTCTAAGTATACTGCTAGCATAAAACACCTAAATTGTAATAAACGGTTAGATACTCATAAAGGTGTTCTATTTAATCCATGTATACTCCCCTAGAAGCAGATGAGACGCCAGATGACACAAAGCAATGTAGTTTTGCTCCAGTTCGGACTTTGGAAGCGTTGAGAATAAGAAACTAATTAAAAAGTTAAAAAATAATACTATTTTGGTGTGGTTTGGTTGGTAAGGTTTCACATCCGAAAACAACTCAGACTAGGAGAGACGCCGAGAATACTCTTTTAATTTTTGACAATCAATGAATGCAACAAAAGATTTCGTTTACACCATCTTCGCTCCATATCGATGGAGTAAGTGTTTCTACACAATGGGCAGCGTCACCCGTTTAAACACCTTTGATAATTAGAACGCCAGGATGACTGATGCATCCTGATTGGGTATCCGGGGGCATTTAGAACGAAGAAAGGGGGTCAGTGAACTTTCTGTCCCGTCATCGAGTAGTGCGCGTCCTGATGCTGAGTATCTGTCCTCTGTTACGATGTTCCCGTTGCATGGTGCGCGGATCCAAACGCTCTTCAAGGCGTGCTTGGTTTGCAAAGGTGAAAGCGCAGAAGGAAAAAAAGCGAGACGAGAGAGCTAACAACAGCTTTTCATGCGTCGAGCTCGGTCCGCAAATACCTCGCGCTACTGGAGTGCTGACAAATTCTTCGCTAAAAACAGGGAGGACCCAAATCTTTACGACCTGTGTCAGTGCGCGTCGAACGTCCGTGGGCTTGTGACATTGACTCCGAAAAGTGGCTCGGCAGCATGAAGCAGCGGGCTTTCTCAAGCTAGCTTCCATGTGCTGTCGGAGAGGGGGACCGCACACTCGTGCTTTCAGTAGTTTCGAGAAGCTTTCCGCTGTATATTTTCGGTTCTGACAGGCTCTTTGTTTTATTCTGAGGTCGCCCATTTTTAAGTACGCCGGGAACAAGCAAGAAACGAAGGATGCTTCCGCTACCACGTCACGCCTTTGTTCCATACGACCACGGATGGCGCCAGACTTTACGTAAAGCCCGGTTGAAAACGGCGGAAAAGGCGCAATAAACTTTCTGCAAGGAAGGGGGTGCGGAGACATTAACTGCCGCAGGACTAGAACTAGAGGGACAAAGCTGTCTCGAGAAAATTTCTTCACAAAGGTCGACGTGGATCTGTGCAGACTCTGGTGTGGAGGACTACTGTCTTCAGACATCTCCTTCTGACGAACTGTTCGGCAATGTATGGGTTTGTGACCTTGCACATTTAGACGTGGAAAGGTGCAGAGGCCTCCAGCAACAATGGACAAAGCTCTCTAGATCTACATGGGCGAATAACCGCGCTTAGCTGATTTCGGCACACTATATACGTCAGTGCTCGCCGATGTGTGAAGATAGTTTAAAATGGCGAGACAGCCCGTGAGAACGGGTGCTTCGAAGGTGTTGGCAAACCTTCTTCTAGGCTTAGGCTTCGCGGCTGTTTCAAGGCAGGAAGGAAGAGAAGGAAATGTTTGCCGGCAACAGGTATATTAAACATGAATCTTGCCTATGCATCAATTACTGGTCAGTTTCCGGCTCAGTTACCGCTTGTTGTGTCATATTTTAACACACTGAAACAAAAAAAAAAATATCAAGTTATAAAGGTATAGCAATCTTCGCGGATATCAAATACGACATGCTAGCTCAGAACAAAAGAGTGAAAAGCCAGGAAACCACAAAAATGGTAACTATACCAGCAATGGCTACAGGAATTTTTTGCCCTCGAGCATAGGGTGCGATTCAATGACAGAGGTAGGCTTGCCGCGCCCAACCCCATTAACAGAGGTCTCTCAATGCAAGGCTTATACGGCCCATGCGCGCACCAATATCACGTAACCATACGATGCGCCTTGTCTAGAGCAGACGCGTCTCATCTTAACCAGAACCAATTGATACATAGTCTCTTATCCCACGTACATTTTTACAAAGCCAGCGTTTCCGTCACTATAAGCTATACAATGCCAACGACGGAGGCCCTCAAAAGAGCTGTCGACGCAAAAGAACAAAAAGTCTGAATGCTTGGGTTATAGCTTGCCACTGAATTTGCTAATCTCCAACGATTAATCGACAGTTTTTCTAGCAGTTGTATTGTGTAAAAGCGTACGCACTTATGCCAACGATCTTGAGGCACATTTTCCACCTCGCTCCGAGTGCCTAATAAGTGTCAGTCCTTCGCGATGTAACTTGTAATTTGGGAGCAAAATTGGCTCGCTAAGCGGAGCCAAATGCTATAACCTTAAGTCGTTACTGTGGAGTGTGGACCAAGCTGAACGGTGAGCGTTATGATGCTTCGAACAACAAGATGGACCTTAAAAATGCAGCAGAGACGTTGAACGTACTGCCATGTAAAATCGGCCTTCTGAACGCATGCAAGGGTACTGTTGTGCCAGTGGGGTTATCACACAGTAGCCCACTGTCAACAGGGTTGTGCCAGTGGATCCTGCAACTGCCACCAATGTTGTGCCGGTGGGGTTATCACACA
>JAJIZL010030295.1:0-29728 GCA_023969395.1 Amblyomma maculatum
GTGTGTGTGTGTGTGTGTGTGTGTGTGTGTGTGTGTTTTGCGAGATTCTGAGCAACCAAACAAGCGACCTGACATTTTGTAACATATTTTTTTGCAGAATATGTCACAAAATGCAGTTAAAACACTTTTGTTCACCTGCTTTTACAGAGCCCCAGGGGGTCTAAATTTCCGGAGCTCTCCACTATGGCATCTCTCGTTGCCCGAGTCACTTTGGTGCCTTGAACCCTATAAAACAAGTGATGGACAGGATTCTGAAGCAGCATCAGAAGCATCAGTTGTTCTTGTGGGCTTTGTACGGAAAGTTTGGTGCTCAGGAGCCTCACTACAATTGCAAAGGAAGCATATTTGGATTAGGCTTGTGTTCCCTCTTTTGGAGCCGTGGTATTACCCTTTGCTGCTGAAGTAGATTGGTGATATTTATTCTGCGAATAGCCTTAAGGGCAAAGGTTCCATTTGCATATAGATGTGCTATCAATGATGGAAATGACCATGCCTCCACGTTTAGCTGGACTTTGAAGACACATTCTCAAATTGTGCGCATTAATTTAGCAGGGGCCTGTACTTTGTATAGCCTCATCTAATACATATCAGCACTGCACATTTTAATCTTGAAGTGGTTTGTGTTAAGGCAAAAACCATGGCAGTACACGTATTATTCAAGGTGAAGCTAGAAATGTGCAGAACATGGAATTTGTATTTCTGCAACACGCAGTGACTGATGCAAAAACCTGGAGAAAAAAGCTGGCAACACCTTTTTGAGACACCCACTGCTTTTACTTTTTGGTGTGCTCCATGGATAATGCAAGCCTGTCTTGTGCCCATCCCCCTCTTTTTTTTTCTGAGGTCACGGTGTACCGTCAAGGTACTTCCATCTATGCTTGCACAGAAAAGAGTCCAAGATCAATGAGGCTACCTCTAAATGCGTTTCTGAGCACCCTGACCTCAATGTTGTAGAAATGCTGCGAGTAGCAGCCACCTGGATACTACTTAGAATTGCATGATTAGGTAGCTCCTCCAGGAAGAAACTTCGCAGATCCTGCTCTGGAATATTGCACCACTGCAGAGTTATTAACATTATTTATTGCGTCAAGATTATGTTAAAATACTAACCAGTACAGCATTAGTATAGAGCATTATATCATTAGTATATTGCACTGTGCTCATGCCGATGACTGTGCCACCTTTCAGGAACCCCGCGAAGCATATATGGGTCCACTGGTTCTCGTGTGGTTTCTCAGTGTGCTTGTTTTAAACAAGTGCATCATGCGAGCTGTTGGTTAGTTGGGAATTTTAATTCACTAGGCCTTCCATTGATGTAAAAGAAGATATTTCTGTGCAGTTGGCAGCTCCAAAGCTATTAATTCACTTGAATGCAGAACTGAAACTGTAACAGAGATCAGATGTGCCTGAACTTCTTGGTGTAGTTAACGTTGCAGGGAATGTCCCACCCTCGTAGCCTTGGCTGCACAGCCACAGAAAACTGTCCCCGAGTGTAGGCTAGTACGCCTTGGGTTTCGTCTTTATAGTAAGCACTGTAAAGTAAGAGACATCATCATACTGGTTGACACAGTAGTATAGAGGGTGTACACGGGTGTGTGACCATTAAGCGAACATTTCTCAACAATTTCAAGTTCCTCACTTTACACTCAACCTTTCTTAAAACACAAAACAACAGTTGAGAAACAAAGACTTCCAACAAGTGGAAGCCAAGATGAGGAGTACAATAGCCTAATTACAATATAAGAATTAAAAAGTGTTTTATCCGCAGGTAAACAAACTGCACCCGGCCCCGACCGAATATATTATAAAATGCTTGCCAATCTATCCAAATGTTCAAAAGAAGCACTTTTGAATTTTTTTAACAAAATATAGATTGGTAGAATACTCCCAGAGGATTGGAAGAAGGCGATAGTTGTACCATTTCTAAAACCAGGAAAACCACCGACATCCTCAAGCAGTTATAGGCCCATCGCCCTCACCAGCTGTCTAGCCAAATCTTGAATAATGTTTACTCTTGAATCTCGTGAACTTTTGGACATCAACCAATGCGGTTTTAGAAAAACATGTTCAACAACAGACCATCTGGTTCGCCTCGAAAACACAGTCAGAGAGGCTTCTATACACAAGCAACACTACCTCACAGTTTTCTTTGACCATGACGAAGCATACGACACAACCTGGAGGTTCGGGATTCTACGCGACCTAGCAGACTTGGGTAGGGATTCGTGACCGAAGGCTCAAAATTCTATACGATTATCTATCCAAACGTACAGCTAGCAGCAATATGAAAGGGAACACGAGAGCGCGTGGCCTCCACTCTTTCAAATGCTCTGTCACCGACAGGCAATAAGAATCAGTGGTAAAGACTCGTATAAAGTAAGCTTGGTCGGCAGCTCTTCCCGAGCATACCCTTGGTGCCACCCATTCTCGTCTTGCGTTAGTGGCAGCACTTTGCAAAGCGCGGAGCTCTTTGCAAAGCTCTCATGTTCCCTTTCAAATTTCTTCTAGCTGTATATTTCAGATGCATCTTGGTGCTACACTATCAAAAACTTTTACCCATGAAAATGGTGTTCTGCAGGGACGTATATTAAGCACAACACTCTTTCTAGTAAAAATGATTTCCATTTCCAAGGCAATACCAAAATCTATTATGTACTCGGTCTACGTTGACAATCTTCAAATAGCTTGCACTTCTTCCAACATAGTAACGTGTGAGAGGCAAGTACAGCTAACAATTAATAAACTTGTGACGCGGGTACAAACTGACCCCACTCTGCACCTGAACGAGACTGAATTACCAGTTAAAAATTAGCACAAATTCCTGGGGATAACTTTTACTCTTAAAAAGAAAGCTACCAAATCCCTAAATATACTCAAGGTCTTTTCAAGAAAACACAGGGGGTCTGATAGAACATGCCTTTCGCGCATTTATCACTCCGTTGTACTGTCTTGTTTGGATTACGGTTGGGTTGTGTACGGGTCTGCAAGAGAACCATACCTATAACAACTGGACCCTGTGCACAACCTGGGTTTACGTCTCGCATCTGGTGCATATAGAACCTCTCCCCCCATAAACAGTCTCCACGTTGAAACAAAGTGAACCCTGCCTCGAATACAGAAGAACCATGCTTACTTTTTCATATCTCCTCAAAATACGCTCATTACCAAAACATAAATGCTACCCTCTTGTTACAAAGTGCGGCTCCAGAATGTTGTTCAACAATAGACCCCAGTTAATCAGACCCTTGCTACTCCAGCTCGAGGATAAATGCCAAGAGCTGGGAATACTAAATGCCCTCCCTGATATTGAATCAAGGCACGATCCACTACCACCGTGGTACAGCCCCCCCCCCCAATCGTTTGTGATTTCACATTGACTCAGTTTTGTAAACAGAAAACACCACATGAACATATTTTGCAAGAATTCTTAGCTCTTAAAGAAAAGTACTCAAACTGCACACAGTTTTATACAGATGGCTCCAAGACAATCAAGCATGTTGGAAGTGCAGTAGTGCGAGGAAAATTGGAAAAATAGTAAGACTACCTTAGTGTACGAGCATTTTTACCGCTGAGTGTTATGCACTTGCATGTCTTGACAGCCCTTCACCACAAAAACGCAGTTGCTCCACCACTTGGAGACATCATACATAATATATCAGCAGCCTGTGCTCAAGGGCATAACATTTTGTTGGGTCCCGAGTCATGTCGGAATTGGAGGCAATGAGAGAGCAGACGTTTGCGCTGCTTAAGCCCATGACAAACAGATCAAGAACATAAATATTCCATACAGAGACTGCATGGCGCTAGTGCGCTGTAAACTAAAGGAGAAATGGCAGTCAGCATGGTGTAGAGAGGTAAATAACTGCAGTTGGTGAAGCCGATTTTTGGGGAATGGAAATCATGTCATCATCAAGAACGTTTCATAGAAGTGATTTTATGCCGACTCCACTTTGGCCATACTCACTTGATGCATAATTTTTTGTTGAGAAAGAAAACAAACCATTGTGTGAAGAATGCGGAGAGAAACTCAGCATAAACCATGTTTTATTTTCATGCACAGGACTTGAAACACAAAGGAAAAAGTATTTTACTAGATTTTACAATGAACACATTCCGTTCCATCCAGCATTGATGTTAGGTGAAAATGGTCTTGTTGATCTGTCATGTGTTTTTAGCTTTCTAAAGGAAGCAAATGCTTTAAAGAAACTGTAGAATGAATACATATACTCCACTAAACTCAAGATACAACCTTGTGCCTGGCGCATGATAGCTTGGGCCGCTTATGCGCCATTAAACCCAATACAATACAATACTGCTTTCACTCTAGGTTCAGTACAACTACTCCATGCACTTTCGATTGATGTACGCACTAATACCTGTGAATGAGCCTGATGCAATAACCATTTTAATACTGTCCTAAGGCATGCCATCAGGGAAACATACAAGATAGGTGCCAGTAGTTTTCTACATCAAAGAAAGCGAAAAGGAGTATTGCTAATGTCTACTTTTTTTCGTCATGTTGGTCAAAGTAGTCATTTATCAACATGAAAATTTCACAGAAAATACAAGTAATGGCAACAACAAGCTGCTGGTGGGAGCTAAGTGATTGCATCATTCAGCCACAGCGGTGCTCATGTAACCTTCTGCTGGTGAAGAGCCTCAGTGTCAGGCTACAGGTAGCATAAATGCCTTCAAAAGCGGAAGGTTATGAAGGCATTTGTGCTACTTGTAGCTTCACATTGAGACTCAGCTCGCGCTACTACACCCGACCATAGCAGGAGACATGATTAATTTTCCAAATGTGGCACCCCTAAATTCTTTGCTACGTGAAATACAGTGTGTGCAAAAAGGCTGAAGAATCGGTGACTTCTGCATCAGCTCGTATTTGCTAATGAACATTATTTGAGTATTTTTCAAGCCCTGTAAGACTTTTAGAATGTTTTTCTCCTTGCTCCCAGTGTAAAATTGTGAATTCGAGAACAGCAAGTTTCCACCATCGTCGAAAACAGCATTCCTGATAATCTCGTTTACAAAAATAAGTTTGGCTTGTAGATGGAATTTGCACCAGGATTATATGCACATGCGATCATTCGTCTTTATATATATATATATATTTTTTTCTTATCGCAGTTCCCCTGCCACAGCTCTGAAAAGTGTGAATGGGGATTCTGAAGGCTCGACCAGTGAGGACAGCAAAGGTGTGGACAAGTGAGTGTTACCTTTATGCTTTGAGCTCAGATGAAGGAATAAATACAAATTTTTGTGCTCGTTACACTTCATTTGTACATTACTGCATGTTGGAAGATAAAAATTTGACCTTTTGTATTCTCGTGCAGCCGATGTGGCCCGTGCGACCATTGTCATTGTGAATTAAGAGTTGGCTGGAGTTGAGAAAAAGCTAGTTGTGCATGTTTACAAAGCACTCTTGCAATGCACGCAAAGTGTGTGCAAGATTTAACAAATCACTATACCTGCAGCATTTCATCCCATTAGTCAGAGGACTTAAAGGGATGCTGCATCAAATTTTAGGCAGCCCGCTATTGTACTGCAACGAAAGCTGTCGTTCCTAAGACGACTAAGCTCGCATCTTTTGTTGCACAAAGTCAACACACTGTTGTTTTTTTCCTCACTTTTTTCTTTGACTGGTGTGCCTGTGGCTGTACCTGAAACCACAATGACGTCACGCGTTCCCCTGCCTCCGCGCTTAGTCCGCCTGTCTGTTGGCCACGGCGAGCGCAAGCTGAAGCTGTGTCAGCGGTACAAACTGCGTAGGGGATGCGTTAGGGGTGCTGTCACTTTCTGTAGTCTTCACGCAGCTGCTGAATCGGCGAAGGGGAGGAGATGCAAAAGAACTGTTTTCCTCAAGGTTGTAACATTACTTCAGCGTGGGGAAGCGACATATGTTTCTAAAAGGTGGCAAGCACATAAAAATATCCAGCTGTGTGCCCTAGCCTTGTAGAAAAATCTTCTGGGTCTGATTTTTTGTCAGGGCTATTTCGTCCACAGCAAATGCAAACCAAACTGTTGTGCGTCGCTAATCCTCAGCACATTTATATAAAAAATACGAACAAGGGTATAGGGGGACGCTCAATCTGGAAGCCAACGTTTCGACAAGAGAACATGTCTTCACCTGGATGCACAGACAAGTGATCTCGTTGAAATTTTTGCTTGTGAACTAAGGTTCCCCCTAAACTCTGCTCAGTTTTCTTTGATATTGTGTAGCCATCTTCTTCATCTCCTTCTTTCGTAATCCTCAGCATGGGATTAACAGCGGCTTAAACCTCATGTTTAGCCGTATGTAATTCCTAGAAAGCGCAAGAAGCATGACAGTCAAACCTTTGCAAAGAGGGAACCTGAAATACATGAAAATTACATGCGACCCATAAAAAGAACAAGGAAGGTTGAAAATGAAAAAATTCACAGTGGCTTAGCTGTAGTTAAGCCTAGGAGATTGCGAAAGCAATCTATGGAACTGGCGTGTAGTATAATCAAATTGACTCACTCTCCGGGCATAGTCTGTACACCTTTGATCCTGTAGATCTCCGTTGACAGCAGTGTAGCCGGCCTTTGCAAGTGACCCTTCCTGCCTCTTCTTACGACGTTCAGCTTTCTCTTGAGGTGATTCTTCCGCACGCCGTTTCTTTCTGGCCTCGTTACTTCCCACCCTAGACGCACGCGCCTTTTCAAATCGCTTTTGTCGTTCCTCTTCACTTTCTTGAGCACGTTGTAACCCTCTAGTTGCATTCTTGCGCTCCGCACTGGTTAGATACAGAGTTATGTAGATACAGAGTCCTCACAATTCAGAGCAGACATTAAGTCCCGCCCCGATAAGTCTTGTTCTGCTTCGGTGGCTTGAGAAGAAGCACGCTTCGCCGAGCCGCATCTTGAGCACGGCGTCTAGCTCGACGCTCTTCACGTTGTTCCTCTGTCTCCGTACCTCGCTGTCATTTCCTGGTTTCACACTGGTGAGCTGCCTTCTCCCTCTGCTTCTCAGACAGCATGAAACTGTCTTACAAGCACTGAAATGACATGCTTTATACAGCACAGCCTCCCCTCCTGTACTTACCGAAGAGAGAAGAGAGGCGAAGTGTCTCCAATGGAAGATGACACCACCTGTTAGACCACAGCACACCTAGCGGGAAGCGCAAAGCGCCCGGACGCTATGCTGATGAACCGACGTGGTAGCCCATCTTCGCCTCGCTTATGAAGTCACACCACCTGTTAGACTACAGCACACCTAGTGGGAGAAGCGTGGAATGCTCGGCGTGTCTACGAGCCACGCTACGCTGAAGAGCCGACTTGGTAGCCCAGCTCTCGCGCTGGTACGACGTCAATAGTCACGTGGTGTAAAGCGTAAGTACCGGACCACGCTACACTGTAGGCTCGAAACCTAGCGTAGTATTGCTTTCGCAATAAAAGCGCTCACTGTAGCACATGTTGAATGTATGTAATCACATAGAAATAAAGAATACATAATAAAGTCTAACAGGGTAGTAGTAGCAAAGCACCAGACAAAAATTGCTTCGTATTGTTTGCTACTGCTATTGAGGTTCCTGTTATTAGACTTTGAACTGTCGCTCTACTGCTGGTGCTGCTTACGGTGTGTAAAATTTTCTTTTTCAACCGCTGTGACCCCTATCGCAAAGCAGCAGCTAATTTTCAGCGGATGAAGCACTGAATGACTGTCGTTCCTTGATGTTCTCGGTTCCAGGAAAACTTGACCGATGCATATACATAATATGCAAAGCTATTACTTTTCTGGGTGTGCATGCTTGGCCGAAATGTCTGACTCTCCCAGCTTATTTTACCCTTCATCACTTGCTCAGGCAGCGGGATCGCAGCTGTATGATGTACAGTCCCTGATCAACTCGATATTGAAATAATCGAGATTTGTAATACCTCTTTGTTTTAACTGTTGATTTCTAGCATCATTTCACGCCACCAACTCTGAAACCTCAGGCACGACAGCTGAAGCGATGCCACTTCGGTATGGCAGGAGCAGGTCGCTGTGAAACGTGTGATGTTGCCCACGCCAGCCGCCTACGTGAACGGCGTCTGCGACACACATACAAAACTTAGAAAATAGCCGCCCATGCAAAAGTACATGAAATAAATGCTGCAGCCTTTGATAATCGCGCTTCTTGAATGCATTTTCAGGTATTTCACCCAAGGTCAGGATATCTGTGCATTATACCTTTAAGAAATGAACAAGCTATTGCTTGGCGCAGAAAATGTGTCATAGCAGCATACTTTGTGTACTACATTAAAACTTAACTTTGTTCATTCAAAATCAGAATTTTTCCTGTCTCCCATACTTTCAACTGCAAATGGGATCGGACGATACGAAGCAGTGGTCTGCAGCAGCTTGGTTCATTTCAAAACTTGGGGTGCTAAGTGGGATCCCAATTTTGCCCCAAACCAATGAAGCCACGGCCTCTTGGAGCCGTGGCGTAGTGCCGCAAAGTGATGCCGATGTTTGATCTGCTGTCGCTGTCCAGCGCCACAACTCCGAGCATATAAAACTGCCCGGTGGTATGACTAGCGCACTGTTGAAGCATGGGCCTGCAATAGAGATTACATGCTTCACTGCAATGCATTCATGTATATACCAGTTTCAGGGTAACATGCTCTCAGCGTTGGCCTCCTATATTATCCATGCCCGGTCGTAGGTGCAGCAAAGATACATTAGGACCTTCACGAAATCTGATGCATCCCAATGGCTAAAAAATTTGCTTCCGAAACAAAGTATCGACTTAGGAGCTTGCCAACGCATCACTACCAATTTCTTTATTCAATTGACCCACATCTGAAATCAAGACTTCCTCCGAAATATCCTTGCCAACTAGAAACTCTTTACCACCGACTTCGTCTAAACTGTGCATACACAAATGGATTGCGCTACCGTTTCGGTGAAAGGAACAGCCCGCATTGTGACAACTGTGGCTCGATTGAAACTGTGGAACATATCCTACTTGAGTGCACTGCGTACGCTGACGAGCATGCAAACTATGAACACAGCATGGAGAAGCTCTCCCCGGTGCCTTTAACAATGAACAGTGTTTTAGGTCCCTTAGCCTGCCCTAGGCAACAGAGACTCTTGATAAACTTTTTATTTACATATTTGAAAGACATTGGACTCCTTGACAAACTCTAAATTCACCTCGCATGTTTCCCTCAGGCATTTTGCAAGCTGTGAACTCTATAAGCACATTTGTCGGATCATGCATTTCATTATTTGATTTTATATCATTACTCCACAAAGCACCTTAACACGTATTTAATGGCCGTGTTCTATCTCCCCCTTAAATTCTATTATTTCTCTCACCATTCTTTTTTCAATCTTTCGCTCCCGAATTCCTCTACCCACACAGAGTAGCATGCCAGCGAAATCTAAACGCCGGCAAAATTCTCTGTTTTTCCATTAAAGAGTCTCTCTCGTGAAATTAAAAATGTGCTTAGAAATATTTCTGTTCCATGTATTCCTATGGGCGCTAACCCTATTTTTCACCCCCAGTCTGCTGTGACGCCGCGAGCGCCCCCTTTGTTTGTAAACACGGTGTTGGTCTATAAGGCATTACTTTTCCATACCCACTTCCAAATGCACTGTGGATAGCCTTGAGGAACTGCAAGGTTCAGTGCCCTTAAAAGCACCGTCCTGACTTTTTTTTTTTTTTTTCTCTGTATGCACATTATGAGTCTTTTTTTTTTTTGCAATCGGCTTTTTATTAAATGCCCACCTCTCAGTCATACTAAGACCTTTAAAATCCAAAATAAAAACGCAGCCCGCTTGACCTATGCCAGTGTGGCTGGGGACTGCACAGAGGTGGAAATTAAGGGATTAGTTATTATAAAAGCAGCAAACTGATGTACGTGGATATGAACCTGCAAGTGGAGCTGCCGACAGAAGCCATTAATGCTGTCTCATCCAACATTATTAGACTAGATTCAATTGTGAGCCTCTCCTCTCATGTCCTTACTGCTGGTGTCTCCACACATTTGCAGTCTGCCTGATGGTGGTTCTACTATGCCTTGCTCTGCAGCAGATGCCTTGCTTGCCTCAGCTTTGAGCTCGCGTAGATGGTTATCTTGTACGCGTTTCACGCTCGCTTCCTTGCGAAATTTGCAGTACCAGAAAAGCGATATCCACCCGGTGTCTTGCCACGTCTTCTCACTGCTTTTGCTTACTGGCTTTGTGCCACAGTTTCAGGAACCTAGCATAAAAATGTATATGTTGGAAATAAAATTTAATGACTCGTGCACTGAGCTCCTGACACAAACGCTAGCACTCACGCACACAAACACAGCCACCAATGCACGCATGCTGGCGTTCCCACATGCACACAGTTGCCCACACAGATGCACGTGCATGCATACAGTGCAGTCCACTTATAACGATATTGAGAAAACTGGAAAAAAAAAAACGGAAAATCTGATCTTTATAAGCGATTAGCGTTATATCTGGACTAAACACACAAAAAAAAAAAATAGAAAAAGCACACACCAACATATTTTCACATGCATGTAGGCTTGCCTACTTACCAGCGATGAGTAAATCGGGTTGAACAATGCTAATCGTAGTAAAGAGCACTAAACACTTTATTACAGGATACATCAATAGCACTTAAAATAGCCCTTAAAAAAGTCTGAAGTCACGCTCGCTTGAGCAGCAGCTGAAGCTTGACAATTGCTGTGAGGATCGTTTCCAGTAGCGCACACACTGGCGGTAGTATTTTTTGCGTGCATGAAGCTAATTAGCGACGGATGAACTGCAAGGCATCGCCAGCCTCGATGATAGTTAAAATCGTAGAGTGCGAGTGCCCGTATTTTTTCACGAGGCTTTCGACCTTGAAACCCTGCCTGAAATCTCGATGAATCTGCTGTTTCATGTCAAGAGCTATTGCGCCGTAAATGTGATCGGCGCCATCTTCCACGGATGCACAATCAGTGATGGCGATAGGCCGCACATTTTGTGCGGCAACAGGCAGCGATTGTGATGATAGTGCTCATCTCCTAACCGCACGCAATGGCGCTTGCAGATTTCTCCACGACAGTCCGTTTTCGTCGCATATGTCGTATTTTCACGTCATTCTCTTCTTAATAGTTTATTCTTTATTAAACATTCAAATTTTCGTCGTAAATTTATCTACTGGGCAGCGATAAAGCTATTGTATTCGATGTACCGCCGATAATCGATCATTATATCTGGTTTATTTTCACATTGGACCAATGGGGAAATTGATAAATTTCAAGAACTTCATTGTTATAAGCGATATATCATTATAACTGGTATCGTTATAGGTGCACTGCACTGTACATCCATACGCACGCATACCCACATACACATACTCAAAAGCCTGCACTCACCACATACACTCTCACACACACAGCTGCCGTAAAAACCACAGGAGTTCCGTACTAAGGACCCCTCCTAGACTTCGTAAGAGACTTAAGTGCGAAACTTAAGTGTTTCTCAAATATCTTTGGCAACTTGGGGTGCCATCCTAAATTCAACAAAATATGTTGGGCTATTTTATGAACACCTTCAGTAAATCGTAAAAGGGCTACTGAACAAGGTTTGAACATTTTAAACAAATCCAGTGCTTCGTTCAGGTATCACAGGAAAGCCAACCCCGTTCTCTACGCTGACCCGTTGAGCCCTGGGATGACTTACCATCCAGGGAGGCGTCTATTAGTCTTATTCTCTGACTGACGAGTAAAGCATGTTGTATCGTCTGCACGGCTGCTTTTGTATCGCGCCTTTCATTTTCGCATATGCAAACGACACACACACAAAACGAGGTCTTTTAGTTTCTTGCCTGCCCACATAGGTTTCGGAGTGTTCTTTGTGCTATGCCACTCATACACTCGTGCAACTGTGAACACAGAAAGACCCAAATGCACCGAAGTACACACAGAAAAAGATGCATTCATGCACCGGTCTGCCTTGCTAAGCAACACTGGAGAGAGCCTGTCATCCATGCTTTGGCCACCCATTGAGCTCGGGCAGCTCGATGAGGGCGTGGACGAGCATGTCGTCTGTGTAGCCCTCTTCTTGACTTTTGAACGAAAGGTTGCCTAGGAGTCCTCTGCCCCACATCCCTGAAATGCTTGTGGAGCAAAAAGCAAGATAAAAAATATTAGCCAAGGCGAGGCCATGACGTCAGCATCTGACATACTTCATCAGACTGCACGTCTCCCGCTAAATTTAACTGGAGGAGAAGGACTATTTCCTTACGGAGGATAGTTGACCAGGCAAGAGAGAGAAGCTTTTCAGAAGCTGAAGGGAAGAAAAGAAGCATGGCGCTGTGGATTGATTTTGATTGCTGTAACTCTACTATTAATGAGTCCTCAGAAAAAGCATTTGTTTGATTAGAAGGTGATGCATCACAACAACCAGGTTTTTTTTTTTTGAAGAAATTTGCAAACTTAGGATGGTCAGTGACAAACATCTCGAAGTTGTGTTGATAGCTTGCCGTGTTCTAAAGAAAAAGAGGCCATTTCCACTGAAAGTAAGTTTTTATAAACTAGAACAGGCTGAATTGAAATACAGATGTCACCCTCCATCCACATGGATGCACATATTCAGCTCTCTGGGGCCGCAGTATCATTTCCTTCCAAACTTTGATCATGGTGTCACTGACACCGAGAGTTCGAATTGTATGATGGCAAGAAAATTTTCTTAAAGGCAATTTTCTCGGCAATAAACGTGCCTTTCACTGCCAAACAATTATCAGCATAGCCAACAAAGATCCAAGTACTTGTCACCTGCACAGAGCGAATGTTAGATAGAGTTGCCCTCTGTGTGTAAATCCTGCTGCATTCACAAGGCTTTGCGAAAAGTGTTTTCTTGGCTCCGATTCTCACAAAAATTTACCTGTAAAGTGTAACCCAGAGTTCAGAGAAAAATTGGGCCTCACCATATTGAAAGCTCCATAGCACAATCTGTTGAACGCGACAAAAAAAAACTCGTGAACTGTCAGGGGAGGTCAAAGAATGCAGCTCACATGGAAGAAACGACCGGTTGGCACTTTGTAAGTGCTGAACGGCGCCTTAATTAATAAAATAATTTGCAGTGGACGCCGTCACTTATACCCCTTGTCACACAGGCACAAATTGATCGAAATCGAGCTCGATGCGGATCCAGCGTTGCTACACAGCGAATTCAGTCACGATCGCCCACGACTCTGCTCTACTACAGTATTGCTGTCGTTGCCTTCATCTTTCCCAGACAGTGACCAAATATACCAAGTAACAGTAAAGATTGCTCAAAAGATGTGTTATAAGAAATTACAATCTTAAAATAAATAAATTTCTATTTAGATTTATGCGATTTGTATTGCAAAGCTGTGTACAAACTCAAAACCACGTGTGTTTTGGCAGTGGTAAACAAACGTGCGGGCTCGAACAAGCTTCGTTGTTCCCATGTGTGTTAGTCGCCTGGTATCCTCCCTGCGTGCGCAGTGGATCAAACAACTGCTACTCGTCTACGGAAGGTGTGGTCTTTTTAAAAAGGTAGAAGAAAGTTTTAATAAAACGTGTATTTTTAGATATATACAAACCGATGGCGACGATCATCATGCACGTAGTGCCCTCTCTTATGTAGCTGTCTAATTTGTCTATTGGAAACAAGTGGGTATGTGTAGCACGGTGCATCTCTACCCTGCTGAAACTTCAATCATGATCGCTACCGATCACAGTCCGATGTGCCCGTGTAACAGCGATATTATTCTGTGGCAGTATAAGCCCACAAAATGATGCAAGCAGGCTTTAACAATGCAGCTAGTATTGCTAGAAACCATTCATCTGCACATCTGTCCCTTCTGCGAAGATGCAGGAGTACCTGTACAGATAGCAGGTCTGACATGGTTTTATCAAGTTTTTATCTCAAATCCATAGTCTGGCATCTGTTGAGAGTCACAGATTGGGAATCTGATTGGCCACGAGGTATGAAATACAAAATATTTAAAATATTTTGGGGAAACATGACGATACGCCATCCACTGATAAGGTTTGATCGCTGCAGCTACAAATGCCAGACCCAAATTGGCCTATAGTGATCAGCCCACTTGACCTAACTTGTTAGTTTCGATCGGTCGTACTGTGATATTCGTTGCGTTATTTGTTTGCTACCGCAAATATTGATGCTGCTAACACATAAACACGGCAAAGCAACGCTATAACTGTGGACTGGACTTATCTTTCTCACGTAGCCAAGAAGCAAAAGTGATACAGGGGTTCACTCGGTCGAAAGAAAGCTTCAAGCATGCCTACGCTTCCCATAACTCACTCACTGAATAAAACACATTTCGAAGGCCACACTGTTAACCTGACCGTTTTAAGCACATTACTTATGCGTTCCAACTTAGTGCACCACAGACATCTAACCTTTTTTGATGCAGGTTGCTCTTTTTAGGGCTTGATGGCAAACGATGCAGGTTAACATTGCAGTAGCTGAGCTCTCAACACACGTCAAGCACGTCGTACACAGCATTCAAAGTTCAAAGTAGTTCTCTTCCTGTGGTAGTTACTACATCCGAAAACAATGTGGTGGGGCCCAGATTACTTCTTGTACTTCTGCTGTTGCAGTGAACTTGACTGTACAGGCATTTATCTCGTCTCAAGTGCTTGTGAAGCATGCATATAGTATTTGAGGGTGGCAATGTCCTTGTTCCTTTTGTTCAGTGATAAGTGAATTCTTTTGTAGTGGCATGCATGCCATCTCGAGTTTTTGTGATGCATGCATTGTGTGCCAATTTCAGGACCCTACTGTTAAACATTTGCAGTCACTGTCCTCGGATGATGTTTATATGGCATGTAGGTTAATGAAATTGAGGTGCTAATAGTCACCTTAAATAAGCAGGGACATCAGACTTTGCCATGAGAAGCCTGTAGTACTGTGCATGGGAATGCAGACATTTATCAACTTGGCTGAGGCATACACAATTATGCTGAACCCACAGATAGCTGGCAGCATGACAAATGACACTCAGAATATCATTGCATATTAGGCTTCTGAAAGGCAAGAAACCTGCAAGCCAGGCAGGCTACAATTTTTTAATCTCGACAGCTGTCAAAGTACTAGCATTTAACTTCTGGAATTCAGCAGATAGTGGCATGGCCTTGCCTGTGAGCAAGGCAGTAAGCTGGTTACAGTTCTATACAGATGTTTTGAACTTCTTGGGATGGTTTATCTTAGTGTGGCAAGTGGCAGAACAACCTGCTAACTTGTAAAAAATTCCATTGGCTGATCCGGAGTAGCTTGTCTTGGTCCGCAGGGTGAAGGCGAATTCTGCTGGTTGATCTGGATCAGGTTCACAAGATCCACTGGTTGTACTGGAGCAACTTTATCCGCGATGGAGCATTCTCATGTGAGTCCCCAAGAAGCGGCAGATTTCGCTGGTGCGCTGCCATCACTTCAGCATAGCTGAGCCGTCGTTGCCTGTTCTTTGCACGGTTAGAGACATAGCCGGTTGACCCTCGGCATTTACATTCCTAACAATGAATTGAAGAGTGATGCCTTTTTGTCCGGGTTGTTGAGGAATCCCAAAACTATCATCGGTGATATGCAAAATGAGTGGTCATTTAGTGGTAATTATAAAAGAATGTTTTTAATTGCTTCACAAACTGTTGAAATATTGCTCGCTGTATTGACACTGCAATGTGCAACTTTTAAGGCAAAGTGGTAGGGACACACACAGCATGCACTCATTCTCAATGTTCAGCGCTAAGTGCAAGCAAAAATGAATAGTATCGTCATCGCTGGCCATTCTCAAGCAAAATTATGCAGTTGGCCCAACTTCCAGAATTGATTGCACGTGAAAGCTTCCGTTGAGCACCTTCCCGGAGCAAGTTCATGCTTCACTGGTTGATCAGGATTGGGTAGCTTGTGTGAGTCTGCACATTGGCCCTTTGTGCATTTCTTTGCTGCAAACAGCAAGGTGCCCGCGGGCTGTAATGTCGGTAAACAGAACCCCAAGTGGTCGAAAATTTCGGACCCCTCCTTGAGGTCTCTCCTAGCTTGACTTGCTTTGGGATATTAAACCTTATAAACCTAAACAAAACCTCAAAAGAGGCCAAGCTTTAGGGCCAACATGGCATTCAGAACTACTGTATGTTGCTGCTAATCTGTTCTGATTTGTTGTTTAGGTCAGCCAAAGTTACTTTAAACACCTTTACTTTTTGGCCGTATGCCTTATCTTGTCACAGATACCTGCGTAGCTGGAAAAGCATTGATCATTGCATAAGATATGTCGAAAAGAGAAAGCTGCAATTATTAGTGACACTTGAGCCTAGAAGCGTGCTCCAAAACAGTTATAATGCTCCAAAACTGGTTTTATTTTTCCAAAGCTGCTCCAAGATGTTGTTACTACTCCTAAAAAAACTGTGCCCTATGTTATGTCAAAGAAATCTCCATGGAAATCATCATTGCTGCTTCACTCTATTGGTGTAAACAGGCAAGGACAGTAGGAAGTCGCATCAATATCCATGCTGCTAACTGCAGAACGGAAGCAGCGAATGCATCAATGTTTCGTGAGTGCACGTGACTTTCAGCAATGCTTCATCAATTATTTAGTGTCCAAGCGCAGCTGTATTGCTACGCCCAACTGGATGTGAATGGATTGTGAGTGGGATGCGACTCCCTCGTTGCTCTGAGGCATATCTTCTGTCATTATACAACCCCTTTAAGTCTTGTACACTATTATCAGCAGAAAAGAAACAGGAAAAAAAACATGAGTCTTCACTGATCGGAGGCACGATTTGTACTATGTGAAGTTTAAATTTAATTATAAGAATAAGGTCCCACTAGAGGGCTGTGATTGAGTAGGCTTTATTAAAAGAAGCTGGCACTTAGGCCTAGTCATGGAACAAGGAGTTCATATGTAATGGTCAAAGCCTGCCTAACTTAACAAGGGAAAATAATACTTATTGCATTGATAGTAACCTGCATTAGGGGTGGAAGGACAGTTCAGTGTTTTCATTGGCTTTTAAGAGGGATATCACAGACAGATTGCATAGACGTTACGGCAAAACTGCTGAAAAAGGCATCATCTGGACAGCTACTGGCACGAATAAACTTCTAATTTTCACGCCCGGTCAGAACGCTTGTTTCTTTGATTTTCCAGAATCCGACCAGTGACTAGAGGCGTGTGGCAGACTATTTGAGACACAGCATATTGGTTTTTCCCCGCATTTCAACAGCTGTCTCCCATGTCTCGTTTCACTGTCTACAGCATGCCCCTCACACTTTTTGAGGGGTAAGTAGGTTTTCTGTGCATAACAAACAACATTGTCACACAACTTTCCTCATTTCTGCCATTTCTGACTTTCTGCCTTCCTCCGAAAAGTAAACAGTGGCAGGAACGACTGTTCTATAGCTTTCACTCTTCTCTGCAACGTGAGAGCATTCATTCCAATGCCTGCATGGTGCCAGGTGAATGTAGACAGTTTTGTACATATTACAGAAAGTAAGTAACCGATTACAGTGCTCAATTGCAGAAAGGTTATCTATTAATTTTGAGTTACTTTCCTTCCAGCTTTTATTGCCGTAACACTTTTTTGTTTTGGCTACTGTGAACTAGTGCAAATTTCTTGATATTTCGTAAAAGTGTTGCTAATTATCAAGAGGGGTTGTATGACAGGGTTGTCTTGTTTCCTTGCCAAGGGATCGGCACTGAGCACCCAACAATAACACTGCAGGCGAAAGCAACACTATGAAGTATAAACAGCTTGCACATCAGCGTATACACTAAACCTTTGTACAGCAGTACAGCTCCAACACAATTCTCACTTGTGCTCCCTGTATTTGTGGCTTTACGCTCTCTGGAAGCTGCAGGGTTGGGTGTAGTGGGATATAAGTTGTGGTGCCATCTGACAGTATGCATGACATTCCATGGAATGCGAACTGCTACACTGCGATGAGCTAGCCATTGCCCAAATATGATACTTTTCCGCAGCCAGTGCAGGTATGTTGTCGCTTTGTCACAGAAGAAACTTCCCAGCTAGCACTAGGGTTTGTCACCAAACTAAGATTCTCAAAGCTTTATCATTGGCTAAAAATAACGGGTTATAAGTAATCAGTATTGAATAATTATGAATTGTGAGAAAATGTAATCGATTACAGAATTATTTGTAATGCATTCCAAACAACGTGGATCGCACATTCGCACTTAAAGGGGACAGAGTGATTGTACTACTACTGCACACCATAACTGCTCAAGGCTGAAATTTCAGCAACAATCAGCGGTCTTGCCTATCTGCACGCTTAACCACCTACATGATGCACCACGCAGCAGAGTAGGTGACGACAAATAGGAGAGGCACACAACCACACACACACACACACACACACACATAAACAAGGACTATGCTGCACTGTCAACTTGAACACCAACATCCTCTTCCTTCTCCACTTTTAAGCACACATGACATGATGCGTGGTGCATCATGTCGTCTGACCAACTAGCTCGACTTTCTACTGTATTATCTTAGCCACCTGTCCTAAGTATATATTGTGCCTGAAGCTATATGTGTTGCGTTTTCGCCCCTAGTCCACGTAAACATAGTAGTTTTCCCAATGACACACTGAGACGCCGTCCATATGGAAAAAGTGCCTCGTACAACTTTCACTGCAGAAATCTTAACATTTCATACTCGAAGTGAACATAAACGATGCGGTAACACGCATCTTAGCCTACTACATCCATCATATATGCCATAAAATTTGTTACTAGTAGAAAGGTACCCGACGGAATGTGTTCATGAGGGCTACTCTGCTAGTCTGCGGTGTGAATAGAAAATGCTAGCCGCAGCTTTCACTTGAAGAGCCAGCTTTTTTGTGTGATGCATGTGCTGCTGAGGAACCCACTTCCTAGCTTCTGTGCACTCGTTTGCAGTAAATTACAAGCTGCATTCAAAGCAGTTGTGTTGCAGAAGCAGGCCAAGTAGGGTAACCTGCATTTTTTCTGGGAACACTGACAAATTAAATAACCTAGGCATTAACACTTTCTATCTACTTCTTGCCCTCACGCAACAAATGCAACATGCACACGTCATCAGCACTAAAGTGAGATGGGATGCCTAGCATATATAAAGAAGAGCTGTGACAACAAGAAATGATAAATATTATGAGCTTGCTATTGGCAAGGCTGCAGGTTATGGGGGTTTGTGTTTAAAGCAACATGTTCAACCTGCCTCTGCTACAAGGTAGTTTCTGTGGCAGCATCCAATACTTACTAGGGATTTACTGGTTAGTAGTTTCATTAATTGCCTCTCGGCAAACCCAATAATCCAATAAGAGCGCTGTTTTGTCACTTGAGACTGTGGCAGTTAGCCAGATGTTGAAGATAGTCATAAATATTTTTACTGAGCATTTGCCGTAGGAAGCTATAGCTTTGACTCTACAAGCTATAACACTGCTTCCAGCATTTTGCTGTCTCGCCTAAACATTCATTTTGTATGAATATTCACTCAAGTAGTGAATAATAATAGGAATGTTTGACTTCGTTCTTTCACTATTTTATTTATATTCAATTTATATTCTATTCAGTGCCTAAGCTATCTACTAATATTTGATTCGGCCTCAAAAGAGTACTGTGCGCACCCCTGTTAATAAGTCTCACATTCAGGGCAGGCACATAAAACCATCACAGCTAAACTGCAGTTTTTTTTATACCTATGGAGTTTAAGGAAATCATTTGCCTGTAATCATCGAGGAAATGGGTTATCTCTACACCAGAGAGTTGGTAAAGAACATACACCCAAAACGAACTGCAATAGTGCCACAAGCATTATAATACCGCTGTGCACGTGTGATTTTGTAGCCTATCATAAAATAGGAAACACACCACATATCACCATAAGAAAGGAAAACCACCACTACCACTCTCGCTACCAGCCCCACCCCATAGCACCCATATTCGGCGCGTGAACTAGCAGTCGGCCAACAATGCAGTGAATACCTTGCATCATTGTCAGAAAAGCCAAGCTTTCGTGGTAAACACCTACCGGGCGGCGATAAAGCTATTGTATCCAATGTACCGCCGATAATCTATCATTATATCTGGTTTATTTTTACATAAGGGCAATGGGAAAAATGGTAAATCTCAAGAATTTGATTGTTATAAGCGATGTATCGCTATATCTGGTTGGTATCGTTATAAGTGGACAGCACTGTACTTTAATAGCGCAACAAAACACGGACACAGAGAAATAAATGGACACAACAAGCACTCACTTCAACTTCTGACGCCAGGAAGGGAACAATGTACAAAAAAAAAAAAACCAGAAAAAAGAAAGATATCACAAGTCGCATAAAAATAAAACTAAAAGGCAGAATTTAAAATAATTGCAAGCAAATGAAAATGAAAAGAAGAAATGAAAAAAACTCATACGCGCTCCAAACTAGCACCCATGTATTGCAAGGCAACAACACTCAGCGAGTCTCGAAGTGTAATCACGCAGCCACCAAGGCCAGGATCGTCTTGCAAACTCAGGATGGGCAGATTACTGCTGACGCTTTTCTTTTGTATTCGAGGAAGTGCCAAATGAAAGGTGGATCGGATGCCCAGTGGGATCAGCTTCATATATGCGTGAATCCGCCTTTTTCACAAGGCTGCTCTGCACATGCGCGCCTCTCCCGTGTTGAAAACAAACCACCAGCCCCAGCTGCACATGCGCAGTTCCTGGCCTCCGCGATCGGCGCAGCCGTAACTGATCTCGGAGGCCATGTGTAAATATTCGTGACAGGCATATGCGACAGATGGCGGTAGCTGTCAAGAACACACACCGTCATTTCGCTGGTGCCAAGGGCGTTTTCAACCAGTACCAGACGAATTTTCAACCACTCCCTGATGGCGCCACATTTTGTGAAAAAGGTGGATTTTCTGGTGACGCCGTGACCGGGTGTGACGTCATTTTGACATCAGTTCTGGTTATTCAACATGGCTGGATGTGATATGACATCATAGTCATCTCTGTTGAGGGTCAACATACTACACCGCTGATGTCATTAGTTTCAAGGTACGACATACTACACCACTGATGAGGTCATTAATTTCAATTTCAAGATATGACATACTGCATCACTGATGACGTCATAAAACTAAAGCGTTAGGGATGTACAGACATGATCATGGCCGCGAGCATGAGCCATTAAGGACTTTCGCCTTAATACATGCGGCTACACACAATCCTCGGAACAACCTCCTGCTTAAACAGCATCGCTGTTAAAAAAAACGTGCCTAGCATTGCATGATGTGCTCTAATATGCAGCAGATAATGGAGTGGAACCTGGATAGAAGAGCACTTCACTGCGGCAGTTTACTGTGGCAGCTTTACCGGTAGCTCACAACTCAATGACAGTTCTAAGATAGCTGCATACAGACTGCTGGTGGGTGATTCGCTGAAGGCCCTTTGCTCAATGTCCCGAGGAGCGAGTATACTGTATACCTCGCCACAGGTTCATTATCTTCCTAGATAACAAACCTGTGGCAAGGTATACAGCATCTGAGAGCGAACAACAAGTGCAACGCCTTATCGGCATTCACTCAATGTTTCGGCAGCCAATCATATTGCAGGGGTGAAAGCAGGCTTGAGCATTTTGGAGCAGCTTTGGAACAACAAAATGGGAGTTTTAGAGCATTTGAATTATGTTTTGTAGCACGTTTCCAAGGTCGAACGCCTTTGATAATTGCAGTTTTCTTTTTCTGAAGTACAAAATCTCCAATCTGATTCTTTTTTATACAGGTTTAATGCCTTTCCAATTTCGCACTCATCTCTGACATGACAAACAGCCAAAGCATGTAAAGATGTATAACACAAGCCGACCTTAGCAAACTTGGAACAGCAACAAACGCAACTCTTGCTGGTGCGCTTCATAACTGAACATCTAGTCTGACCTAATGCGTTTACCTATTTTGATTTTATAGATTCAAATGTTGAGTCTACCACTTCGATGCACTCTAGCAGCGATACTAACTTGAAATTCAGATTAATGGGCATGACATTTCTGCTCCCTATATTGTGCATATCTTTTATTTTATTTATTTAGAATACACCTCAAAGCCCGCAGACATGGGGTATTACATGATCCCTTTTGATCCTATGCCTGGGCTGATAAATTTCTGAGTACATGGATTTTTCGTCTGCCAAAAAGGCGCCTTCAGACCACAATAACATGCCTTGACAAGCTTGGCGCCAGTGCCGCTCGATCGTCTTGTTAGTTTGTAATATTATGGCGGTCTACAGGAGTGGAAGCAGGCTCAGACACTTTGTAGCAGCTCTGGGCTACAAACAGATGGCATTGAAGGGTAGCCTTTCCATCCTACAGTTTCTTTACTTCACTGCCTCCTGCCAATAGTTTATCATTCTTTGCTTGAGCAATGCTGGGGCTCATTTTTAATATTTTGGTGATAGGCCCCGTATGCCTTTCCAACACCCTTGAGAAGCTTCCTAGTGAGTGACAGCTTTGGCGTACCAACCCATAATGCTTCAGGTATGGTTTTGTCTGTCGTAGGCCTGGCAAGCTTGCCACTGACAAAGAGGCTCAATGGTGAAATGCCTGCTAGGTTTCACAGCAGAATCATTAAAAATAACACGTGCAGTTTTGTAGTCGGACAAGTTTTCTTCCTAACGGCTCACAATAGTTTGCACTACCTGCTTCACTTGTTGATCTCGCTTCTCTCCATCAGTGATTCAAAAGGCTGAGAGGAGGTGATATGCCACATGCACAGTACATTTTTTTCCCCACAATTATCTCCAACCGCCAGTAGCTCATACTAAATTTACTAGCAAATAAATATTTATTATACTCCATGCATTCTTCCCTTGCAAAAAATTCATTTGTCCCAGTGGAAGATACGTTATATCTTTATCACTGATGCAATGACATAGTTCCCGTGTTCTGCTGAAATTGATGGCAAAACATCAAAACAGCCAGTTTGGAGCAGTTTTGGAGCAATATTGCATTTTAGAGCAGGATGGAGCAGGGAAAGCAGTTTGGAGCAGAATAGAGCAATTGGAGCAGCACTTGCACCCCTGATATTGTTACTAGAACAAATCGCGACAAAAACATTAGATAGATGGATGGATGAATGAATGTTAGGAGCGTCCCGTCCCCTTTGAAACGAGGGGGTAATAGTCATCACATGCTCAACCTTTTTTTATGCTTTTTAACTTAGATAACTCTTCAATTTTAGCAACTTTACTTCTAGACTAGATAACCCTTCAACTTTAACAACTTTACTTCTAGACTTTACCCAGATTATCTTTAAATACTCATGCTTAATTTCGATTTAGCTTCTGTCCTCTCCCTGCTATTTATCCACCACTCTTCCAAGCATCTCTTCCTAACCTCTGCCGCCTATTCGTTCATGCTTCCTTTGTTACCTCTAAACCCTAGGGCCTCGGCTATAGTGATTGTCTGCATCAACATCTGGATGATACTGCCACACTACAGCATATATTTTCAATTGTTCAATAATATGTTCAATTCTTTCTGGGTACCTACTATACGTAGGGCAAGTTTCATCTTGATTAAACTTTCTTTTGTAGCTTCGGGTTCTATGACATCCTGATGTAGCTTCAAGGAGAAGGCGGCAGCCTCTTGAGCTGTCATAAAAGGTTTCCTTCTTAATCCGTTTTCTATATATATCCAGGGTTGACTTCTTCCATTTAATTATTCCAGTTTTTAGCCTCTGTTTCTCCATCCTGCCTTCCTAAATACTGTTTAATTTTCTGGCGCTTTTCGGCCACTATGAATCAATACCCTTTAAGTATAAGTATTTCAATACTCTAGCTGCCCATCCTTAGCGCCAGCACTCAAAATGAGGTTATAATAGATATGCCCAGCACTTCGAATCCACAGCCCAGAGGAGCACAATTATCTGTTATAGTGGGCAGGGGTAAGAGACACTTAGGAGCACAATTGCCTATGATCGTGATCCATTCCCTTTCGCAGTGCAGCAAACACCTTGCGAGACAACCTGTTTCCAGTAGTGCAGCCCTCTTGCGGCCCCCAGGGAAGTATGTTTGACGAGAGGAACTACCGAGAAATTGTGCAGAAAATCATTTACAGTAGTGGGGTTGGCTTATTTTCCAAGCAGTAGTTAAGTGCAAGGCTGGCCTCGTCTAGCCTGGGCAGAGATGCGTGAGTCATCTGTGGGCACACCATGACACAGTCAGCCCCACTCCCCACACGGACGCTGACAACCTGGTTGTATCTTCTCGTTTGAGGCTAGCTAGGGGCTAGGGGGAAGCGGGGACAATGCAATGCGTGCATTCCGAAGACCTAGAAGATGCTAGCACTACACGCAAAGGTTGTGCAGCAGCAGTTGCGTCCCTGAAGCGATGGACGTTTTGCGTGCAATGTGATGTGACCCCAAGTGAAAATGGCAGCCGACGAGTCTCCGCGCATGCGCAGGTGCTACTTGAAAAAAATATGAAGGCTGCTGTGCTCTTCCCGTAGCATCACGGGCCCCCACTTTCGGCGGAGCATAAGGAATCGCGACTGGGATCGCAACAATAAGCAAGCTTCCGTTTATCAACCCATTTCTGGATTTTTTTTTTTTCAGTTCAAGAGTTAGAATGAAAAGCAGGTACTTTGCTCAGCATTAATTTAGAGACACTAGCCACGTGTGAATGGGGCACTGATGTCAGCAACTTTCGCATTGTGTTTTTTGGTCTTCCTCAGCAAATGGTTTCTTTATGCATTATTTTAAACAAATTTACCATTGTTACTTGTTGTTCCTTTTTTTTTTTTTTTTTTTTCAACGCAATTTTATGAAGCAAAGCAATACTAAAAATAACCACTATTAGCTTCACCACTGCGTACCGTGATTTTATTGGAGACACGTATTTATTCTTTAGATTATGCTTTAAATGAAAACAATCGCTCTGGAGAGACACACTACCCTAGTCGGCTTATTTACAACATAGCAACTGAGTTTAGAAATTATCGTGTAAAAACTGGTGTAGTAGCCATTTACAAGGGGACAGCTGCCTGGTTCCAGCGTTTCTTTTTTCACCTTATCGTTAGCACCCATTCTCTCATTCATCTCGCAGCAGCTGTTTTTCGGCAAAATGTTGGTGCTGCACCACAAGTGCTTGGGGCCACCTTCGAAGGTGTCGAACTCTGGACGCCTCTCGCACGATGTCGGCCTCAGTAAAATGGACTTCGCAAACCTAGAGAAAGGTTAACTTTGTTTGAATAGCAGCTGTAACTTGTCAGGCTGCATTCGCTGTCTACAATTCTAACCTGTTTCATAGTTTAAATACTTTGCGGTAATGCAGCGCCATACCCTGGAGTGCGGTGACCTTCCGAAGTTCGCGCATGGTGTCGTCCATATCGAGCCGTTCTGTTCTTCTTCGCGCTCGAAAACTTGAAAACTCGATTCTTGGGCCCGATTTGTAAAGGCTCCGGCACATCCTGACAGAACCGTAATCCACATTCCGTTCCAGGGAAAGCAGTGGCACGTCACCTCGTTGGGCACAACAGCAAGTGCAGCATGAAGCGTAGACTGCTTGCACGGTGAACGTCTAGAAAAAAACGTGATTCCGCGAGGATGTCGTGCCATGCCACCGCGTTTTCTGCGAATACCACGTGTTTGTGGAACCGCGGTCGCATTGTCGTCTCCGTCGTCCCCTGCTAAACTTTTAGGAATAAATGTTAATCTTGTCTACTAAATTTCTGGCCTCCCCTTTCATTGCTTCGAAATGTGTTTGCAGCACTGTGAAAGGCAGGGAGACCTGGTCCAATATGGATTATGGGCATTAAAATAGGTAATTGTGTTTTGGGTGCCCTTCGTTCCTCAAATCAGTGGGGGCCACAGCAGGAGCAGAATTACCTATTATAGTGTCATGATCTTGAGTGGGCCAGGGCACCGTGCGTTTTGCAGTGCTGCAAACCATTGCCTTCCAAATGGATGTGCAGTTCTTGGCCTCCATCGACGCAGCCGTAGCTGATCTCGGAGGCCATGTAATAATATTCGTAACAGGCATATGCGACAGATGGCGACAGCTGTCAAGAATATGCACCGTCATTTCGCTGTCGGCTGTATCTCCCAAGGACATTTTCAACCAGTAGCTGACGAATTTTCAACCACTCCCAGAGGGCGCCACTTTGAAAAAGGCGGATTGACAACTCTTGGAAAATGAATATCACTCCTAATGCAGGTGGCAGCTTCGCGTGGACGACAGGCAAGCAATTGTAGGAACACTGGAAACTTGCAGAACTGATGCTACACCAAAGTGATCAATATATGTCAAATTGATGGACTCTTTCTTTGAGCTTTTATATATACCTTTCATAGTACCATCCTCCTATATAGAGCAAAACTTTGCTGGAATGAATAAATGGGGAAAATTGGGAAAATAGTTAAGACTTCAATTCCTAGTGGATCCAGCTGGAATGCCCTATTGGGTCCAATGCTTTTTTTTTTTTTTTTCTTCTAGAAAAGGCGCGTGCAGTACCTACCTGTCAACTCTGTTTTGTTTATGGTTTATTGGGTGTAACATTTCAAATCACCATCCAGAAATTTCGAACACTTGGTTTTCGTTAAAGATGCACTCAAGGGATTTTTGGAAAAATCATTCTCGCTTTTATTTTGTTTATTGCGTTGTCGTGAAAGGCGTTAGTCACAGCCAATACAGCCGCATATTGAGACCACGGCAATAAAAGTATGACCGTACTCTTTTGCTTTCTCGAGAATAAACCCCATCACTCTGCAGTGGCCAATGCAAACACTACAACAGCTGAACGTAGTCCGCCCAACGACTCGCATGCTTTCGAAGCTCGTTCCACGTGATGTTAACGTCGGGGGTCAACACCAAGTGGCCATACTATAATTATAGATTGGGTACCGAATTTGGTCAAATTACTTGATTATTTGTGCGGACACGCTATCATAGGTTCTGCTTGTGCGCTCTTGGTGACTCCATTCACGAGACAATAAATACTTTCGCATTAATAATTTTTAAATTATTAATACACGTCCCTAAATTCGCGCAAACTTACACATGCGATGGTGAATGTTAAAGATAAGTTAGAAAAAGACCCGGTGTTGTCTACAGTATCCCTTGCGCTGGACGTGAGCATGTATACATCGGTGAAACGGGAGATTTTCGGAAAAGACTGCAGCAGCACAACAACGATGTCGGCAAGAAGCACGTGCGTCATTTGCTCCTCAGTCTCGTCGCAGGCTGTTCTGGTTTCTCATCATGCGCGGCCAAACCAAGTAAGCACCGTGGTCAAACTTACCTCGTAAAGAAGGGGACAACAACGCTCAAGCTTTCTGCGCAGTTTCAGTGCAAATGAGCCTCCGGTTGAGGCGGGATAATTTTTCAAAAGGGGGTTCGATGAAGTCGCAGAACACTGCATGACCGGGTTCGTACGTTTTGTTTACTTTTTGTTCGCGTTTTGCTTTTTGCAGTGTAGTTTATCCACGGGGTCGTTTCTTTAGCCGCCTTGTCAGGAGAGGCAGGATGTCGTCGATGTTTGGGGCCAGTGTCGTCAAGACCACCCGAAATGATGACTCACTGATGTGGTTGTTAATCCCCATAGTGATGCAGTTGCTTCGCAAAATCGTCTGTGGAGTACCATCACGTCATGTGTGTGACATCACTAAATTGTTCTAGCAGGCAACGAGGAGTGATGGAGGAAGCTGCATCATGGAAGCGTTCGCTTGTATGGCGGCGCGTGGGAAGGGGTCTCAGGCACGCGGCCTGCAGGCTCCAAAAATTTCAGCCTTTGTTCTGAATTCACGCGCCAGCTTCACGAGTTGTTTTTACCACCAGGCTCGTTTAAGGCCTCATCCCCAGATGAAATGCGTTCTATGTGGAAATGAACCTCCGTGAACTTCGCGCGGACAACAGCTCTCTGTTTCATCTCCTTGTGCACATCTTTTTTATTGTTGTTTTGGGGATAAGTGAGTATGATCTTAACCGTTGTACCTTGGTTGTTCGTAGCTTTCTCCGAGCAGCGTGCGCCGCTTTTATTTTCCACGACCGATGAGAGGTCTGGGAACAAGATTCTGCGATTTTTTTTTAGTTATTTTATTGGTATTTTTTGTTTTATTTGCATCTTTGTTTTGTTACTTTGTCATTTTTCCGGCCCCTAGCCCGCGAGGGACAAATTTTCTCAATGCGTCCTGCATAGTTTGATACGACCCCTGTCCAAAAGGCACTCTGCGCATTATGTCCATGCATGCATACATAGGTGGCCGTTATCAAAGGTGATCGCGGCAACTACCCAAGCGATGGATCCGGCTTACGGAATGGTTTACGCTGCGTGCACCGTTTGTAAAACGTCCCGACAGTGCCGCGGTAGTCGATCCGAGGGCTGCGATTCAACCCATACCCAACCCCTACGCCAACTGCTATTACGTCTTTGCCTGTACATAAGACGGAGTCGTTGGAACCCGAGCCCGATAGCCGATACTCAGTACAAGCCCGCGCGCTACTGTAGTGTACACGCGATACACGTAGTGCCACCGCCGCGTCGCCTCTCGTGTCCGCAGTACATGTTCGCGAAGTGCCGTGTATGCCGTCTTGCTCGCTCCGGCCGCGCATAGCGCCAGGAAAGAGTTCTCATTCATATTTCGCCTCTGCCTTACCTCGTACCTCGGCCAGCTACCACTTATTCGGCTCGCAACAAAATTCTGCGGCAAGCTTGCGCATTTTGGTGCAGATGGGACGTCCGACAAAAAGAAAAATGTAAGTCACGTGATTTCTTATCAGAGTGACGCAACCGCTTCTGTGGCGTTCAGGGTAATGTCATACCATTTCGCTTCTTATTTATCATTCATCTGCTAGTCATGTTGGAGGCTTGTTTAGGATATAGGAATTCAGAAATATACAGCCCGAGGGGGTGTCCTAAGGTTTGTAGTGCGGCTCCTAGAAGCACTCCAGGAGCACCGAAGTCACAGAAGGGTGGGAACATTTCTCGTCATATTGGAGACTGTGAACACTGGAGGTGCACTACGAGACAAGGTACAGGGCTTGGATCCCAATTGGGCTGTAATGTAATTGACACGCTATACTTCCAGTCGTGCACCGTTGATTATAAGCATAATGTTCACCGAGAAGTGAGACAAATATTGCGCCTTTCCCTTCCTCAAATACCAAACCAACTAGACGCAGTGGTTAAGGCGCTCGGCTACTGAACAGGTGTGCCCCAACTTCGAACCCGACCGCCAGTGGCTGCGTTTCGATGGAGGTGAAACGAGGTGGCGTCCGTGTGCTGTGCGATGTCAATGCATGCTGAAGGTCCCCAAGTGGTCGAAATTTCTCCGTAGCCCTCCATACGGCACCTCTTCCTCTATCCACTTTCGCGCCCACCTCCCTTTCTTCCTTTATGGTTCAGTTAAAGTGCTCACCTAGAAGTGTGAAAGATACTGCGCCTTTCCTTTCCTGTAAATGTAAAACCAATTTAAAAATGAAGGGTTCCACGCTGCTGAACCGAATATGGAGCGAAAGATTAATATCTGCGGTTCACCGAGCGTTCTTCTTCTGTTAGGCGCAGCGCCGGCTAGGGAACCACGGACACGGCACGCAGCGACGAGCGGTTAGATCTGGCCTAGTATTGCTTTCGCAATAAAATTAAACAAGACTGTTAACACTGTGCCATTCCCGCAGTTCAACAGTGCTTTCTAACGTCTTAATTGGTTTAAGTGGAGCTAAACGCTTTGTGTGTGTGTGTGTGTGTGTGTGTGTGTGTGTGTGTGTGTGTGTGTGT
>JAJIZL010030301.1:2361-46786 GCA_023969395.1 Amblyomma maculatum
AGTGAGTGAGTGAGTGAGTGAGTGAGTGAGTGAGTGAGTGAGTGAGTTTTTTGCAACCTACACTTCCTTCTTTAAACCAGCGTGATTACGCATCTAGTCCTGGAAACAAGAAATATTTTGAGCTCGCAGTTGCCTCGATTATCTAAGTCATACGCTCCCAATATGCATCCTATGAATGCCTGTGGAGTGAAGTATTTAAAGGCATATTTCTTGCCTCATAGCATGCATATTTCAGTCTGCCCAATCGAAGTGAAAAAATAACTTGCCCTTAAACTTCCGTCAGAAGGCTGTGCAAGCTTCAGATGGCCGAAACGTGGTTACTCAGACAATGGACAATACAATTTTTGCCGTCATATCTGAAAGAGGCCACTTCGGTACCGAAAGATACACTTTTTAATGCCGTAACTATGGTGTTAAATTATTTTAAAACATCGCTAGAGCAGGGACAGATAGAAAAAAGCAAGCACACATTGCGCTGTCTCTTTCTATATGTGCGTATTCTAGCACTGTTTTAAAATAATGTTAAACCAACTCGACCAACAAGCCACATTTCTTATGGTGATACTCTTCGATCCCTTTTTATTCACATCATCAAGCACTGGTATAAACTGAGAATAACTTTATTCGTGTTTTGGGGAATAGAGGTACTTAAATAATTTAAAGCAATTTTTATTTCGCCAAAAGAAAAAAACGACCAAACATTGCTGTAATCTGATCAACTATTAACTGGTTTTCCGCTTCAAAACGTTTGGCTCACATTGGATGTGAGAATCTATATACGTGCACACGTGACAGAAGGCTATTGCTGGCGACACTCGTATGCGCGTGTGCAAAGCCGATGAGAGAGCTTTCAGGAGATGCCGTAATAACAGGGACTGCAGCGAGCAAGCAGGGAATGTAGCGAGAGAATGGCAAACACTCAACGGAGGCCGTCACACCCTGCAGTGACGCGCGCTTACTCAATATTGGCACAGAGCTGCTACTACGGTGGCGTACGAGAATGCGCTGCCGAGCTGCAAATAGACACGTCTCAGACGCACGTCCGGCGCACGTTCGCAGGAGCTGTCGTGGTACAAGGGTCAGGGCAGACAACAAACAAGGGAAGGAGGGGAAAAAAAACGATAGCGCGCAAGCACTTAATTCAAGTGACGTCATTTCCTGCCCCACTTCCTTATCTGAGGTCGTTACTGGGTGCAAAGAAGCGATAGATGCATATATGAAACTTGTTGATTGCTCTGTAGCAAATGGTTTTCTGCCACGAAGGGCGCAGTATCTAAAATCAACGACGCGCATTATACATAACTGGCTGGTGGACGAATAGACTAGTAAAAAACTGTAATGTCACGCACTTTAGTAATCAATCCCGGTGGTCCAAACATGGCGAAAATACGAGAAATCGGGAAAATATTCAATGAATATAAATATTGCACAACAAAATGAACGACTTGCATTATTTATTTACCTATTTATTTATTTGAACATACTGCAGCCCTATTGAGTTATTGCACGATAGGTGAGCTACTGGAGGCCGAATCGATTTCTTAACACTGTAATGCCATAAACTTTAGTAATCAATCGCCGGTGGTCTAAATACGGCGAAAATGCGATAAGTCAGGAAACATATTTAATCAATATAAATATTGCAAAACGAATTGAGCGAACTGCGGCCATTCTTAAATCTTTAGGAACGGCAGTGATGCTCAGAAAAGCTTATTTGCTTAACCAGCCAAATAGAACTGCATCGTTTCAGCCGGCAATTCAGCACTACAAACGCACAAACTCTAGGTTGCTGCGCCGGTGTGGTTAGCTCCTGCAGTGCATGATTTTCTATTAGGGAGGCTGCATGCGTCGCGGCTGGCAAATTGGTTTTGATAAACATATTGGAAAGTGAAAATTTTTTTTCAACTCTCTGTGGACTTGTGCACTTGATACATTTCAGTTCAGTTCAGTCGTTCAGTCGTGTCCGACTCTTTGTGACCCTATGGACCATGTCACGCCACGCTTGCCGGTCTCTCACTATCTTCCTAACATCACACAACTTCATCTGCAGTGCCTCGAGGATGCCATATAACCATCGCGTTCGCTGCCTACCCCTTCTCCGGCGACCCTCAACCTTTCCCAACATCAAATCTTTCTCCAGCGACTCCTCTCTTCTCATCAGATGACCAAAGTAGCTGAGCTTTAACTTTAAACTTTGACCCTCCAATGAGCAGTCAGGGTTTATGGTCGACAATATCGACTGATTTGATCTTCTGGCAGTCCAAGGAACTCTCAAGAGTCTTCGCTAGCACCACAATTCAAACGCGTCAATTCTTCGGCGGTCAGCCTTTTTGACAGTCCAACTCTCGCATCCATACATCACAACTGGAAAGACCCTAGGACGAGTTATACGGATCTTGGTTGGCAGACTAATGTCTCTGCTCTTTACTAGGCGGTCAAGGCTAACCATTGCTCTCTTTCCCAGAAGGAGGCTTCTCCTAATTTCATGGCTGCAGTTTCCTTCCGAGGTAATCTTGGAGCCCAAGAAGAGAAAATCTGTCACAGCTTCCACTTCTTGCCCATTGATGCTCCAGTACTTGATAGGGCAAGACGCCATGATCTTTGTCTTTTTAATGTTCAGTTTAAGCCCAAACTTCTCACTCTCTTCTTGTACGCACATCAGAAGTCTCTTGAGTTCCACTTCACTTTCTGCCATTAAAGTGGTATCATCCGCATATCTAAGGTTGTTGATACGTTTTCCAGCAATCTTCACTCCAGCTGAAGACTCGTCCAGGCCGGCCTTCCTCATGATGCACTCTGCATATAGGTTAAATAGGCAGGGCGACAGTATGCAGCCTTGCCTCACTTCTTTCTCAATCGGAAACCAATCAGTAAGACCATGCCCAGTTCTGACTGTGGCCTCTTACCCTTCATACAGGTTCCTGAGGAGACAGATGAGGTGAATTGGAACTCCCATCTCTTGGAGAGCTTGCCACAATCTGCTGTGATCTACGCAGTCAAATTGATACATTTATGCAAGCTTAAGTAAAAACTGTTGATATTTAAGTCGTCCCCACCGAGGTGGGGAACTAATTGGGGCGCTTAAATGCTGAATTTAAGGACGCGGTTCAATCACGGTCGCTTTTCGATGAAGGCGATAGCCAGGTAGGGAAACCTTCTGGAGCCCTGTATTGCAGTGTTCCTCATAGCTGAAATCATTTTGAGAGCTTAGACACAACCATCAACATCATACCAAATCTTTGAGGTAACTACTTCGCGAAGTCCTCCGCCACTTGTCTAGCCTAGCGTTTGTTGATAATGCTTGGTGTGGAGTTAGCACGAAGTGGCACATGTCCTTTACTGCATCAGTCTGTTGCTCCAGTAATGTTGACATGACTGTTTATCATCGTCAGCCAGACTATATCCACGTCAGGGTGAAGGCCTCCACCCCATATCACTGAAATTAAACCACTCCTTTGCTAGCAGCCTCCACTTGACCCCTCTGAACTTCGTCTGCCTCCTAATTTGCTGCCGCCCCCTAGTACGCTTTCCTTCTCTTGGAATACAATTTGTTACCCTAAGCGACCATCAGTTGCCCTCTCTATGCAATACATGCCCTGCCTATACCCACTTCTTCTTTTGATTTCTACTAGAATGTAATTATCTTGAGTTACTTCTCTGACCCACTCTGCACGACGTACGCGCAAAACGAACACTAATGAGCAGTTAGGCTGTAGACAGCTCTAGGGGGAAGTTGTGAAAAAAATTTGGATTATTGCTAGGCATTACCAAAAGGGCAAAAACAATTACTCATTTTTTTTTTTTTTGCTGGCATAACTCTGAAATTCCTTCTTTACAATTTATTTCCGTTCTTCTCATATGTTGTGAACGCCTGAATTGAACACCTTTTCGCACACAGACAGCTGGCAAACATCTATCCCGAAGTTTCCATTCTACCTGTTTTGATTGCACAATACAGTTATACAATTGTAGCTAATATTTCGAACTCAAGTAGTTAAACACAATTCCTTTTTTAACTCTTTGACATACACTCTTTTTAAATAAACGCATTGTCAGGACGACCCCGCCGGGCTGGCGCAGTGGTTACGGCGCTCGACTACTGTTCCCAAGGATGCGGGATCGAATCCCGGCCTCGGCGGCCGCTTTTCGATGGAGGCGAAAAGCAAAAGCGCCCGTGTGCTGTGCGATGTCAGTGCACGTTAAAGAACCCCAGGTGGTCGAAATTTCCGGAGTCCTCCACTACGGCGTCTCTCATAGCCTGAGTTGCTTTGGGACGTTAAACCCCACAAACCAACCAACCAGCATTGTCAGGACGTTCGTGCTGCGTGCCGAAGTGTTTTGCCTAGCCCCAACAGAGAAGAAACGTTTCACGATTTTTGAGAGAAAGGTGGCTGACATTGTCATTAATGTTGAGGGCAAAGTTTGGTTGAATTTGATTTGAATTTATTGTCTCATGACGGATGTACATGATGAAGCGCTTAAGCTCAGTTCAGCTTATGTATCTTCCCCCCATCCGACCAGCGTTTGTCGACGCAACTACATAAGATTTCTTGCTCGGAAAGCTGAACTTGTAGCCATTCGGGAATCTATTCTCTACATATGTGGGAAACTATCTCAAAAATGGTGTATATTCACGGACTCAAAGACTGCATTGCAAATTTTGGAAACCTTCTTATGCCACACTGCCTACCAGTCCCTGGCAGTAAACATTATGGAGCACCTGACATCTGGCCAGCTGCAAGGCCACATGATTATTTTTCAATGGATCCCTGCCCACTGCGGGCTCCATGGGAATGAACAGACCGATCTTGAAGCGAAAAGCGCAGTCAGCAATGGCCTCCAAACAGACGTACCTTTTTCAAGAGCGGACACGACGTGCCTTCTTAGGAGTTGTATGAAGAATTCTACGGCAGCTTACTGGGCCCAGCCAGACGCCCGACACATTCGTCTAAAAAGGCTCGATAGAACATTGAAATTTTATGTTCCACGTGATATTCCGCGCCATCATGCATGCTTACTACATAGACTTCGTTTAAACGCGGCATTCACGCGCAAATACTTGCATATAATTGGACAGGTGGACTTCCCGGAATGTTCAACTTGTGGCATCCCAGAGACTGTGGACCCTATATTATTGGTGTGTCTAGTGTATACGTGCGAAAGAAGTGTACTAGCCGCTTCCTTGAAGTGTTTGGACAAGAGGCCTCCGTCGGTAGAACAGCTGCTGGGCGCTTGGCAGGACAAGGGAAAGGGCGTCCAGGCAGTGCGTGCTCTTTGCCGTTTTTTATGCGTCAGCGTACTTGATTCGCGCTTGTAAAGCAAGCTGCTGTGTCTGTATATATATTTCATATGCCTTCTCCCACATCGTCACCCATCATGATCTTCTTTCTTCTCCCCTTCCCCTTGCCCAGTGCAGAGTAGCAGGCCAGATTTGAATTATTCGGGCCGACCTCTATGCCTTCCTTTCAATAAATCCATCTATATATCTGTTGCTCGGAAAGCAGCCCAGTGCGATCTGGGAATCTATTGCCAGTTCTGTCCCTTTGCATGTCACATTTGCATGTCAATCGTTCCGCCGCGATCGGCACATGTGGCGGTGGACTTAACTGCTCTGACGCCGTTATATATCGGTGAAGTGAAAAAAAGAAAAGAATTAAAAAAGAGAATGAAATAAACGATGAATACATTGTCACGTGGTCGCGACAATACCGAGGAGGGTAGATGAGGAGACCGGAGTTGCACTCAAATGAACTCTTTACTGGGGCTGAGTTGCGCTCGCAAAAAGGAACTGAGCGAATTGGCGGCGGCGATAGCAGAGAGCGTTCTGAGTGGTAGACTAAAAATTCCCAGTTGTATTCAAAATTGCTCAATTTAAATTCGGCGCAGAAACATCCAGATAGTTCCGCCAGGGGATACTGGAAAACTCCGGAATAATAGAAATGGTTGTGCTTGCAAGCGATTATTCCCGATTAATCTAGATGCAGCTCGCGTTACAACAAAAGTGATAAAGGGGCGTTTCTCTCTATACCGAGTATGAACAAATAAAGTGCGCAAAGTCGGTTCGTGCGCAGCAATCGAAGTGACAAGGTTGCATGCCGACGGCGTTAAAAATCGACATGTGTTTGAATAGTTCTCGGTTATAATATGAAGCAATGAGTGGCCGAGCAAATGACTTAAATAAGTAATATTATTATTGACTCGAAAAGCTTGTTCGGTGCTTCGAAATTAAGGCTGACCTGCGAAGAAAGCCCGCAGACATGTAGCAAGGAGGATGCTATATAGACCAGGAAATTAAAAAGAAAATGCTCATGGGGCAGTGCTTACGTGCAGTCTATAACATAAGTTAATACTTGTACGCCGTCTACTACACGACAAACGAATGCCCGCAAGTCAAATCAAGAAAGTACCCATCATATCGCAAATGTTAGAATTTAATCAATATCTTGAACTTCTCAATTTTCTGTATAGGTTACAGGTCGAAAACCTTGAATGGGAAAGAGGTTGCATTGTTCTTATTCAAGGATAGCTTGTATATTGAATACGATACAAATAGGAGAGTTGAATGTTAAAACGAAAGTGCTATTTCTATCTCATATTTTTTTTTAAGGAACTACGCATCACATTTGGTAGCGTCCTTCTGCCGTGATTCGTTTCTGTGCGTAGTAGTATGTGCTTATGGGTGCATCGAAAAGGGCAAATTTCTGCTTTCAATTATTTTTCAAACGACTAAGAAAATTAGTCACTGCGGATGAGTCAACATGGGTTATTGTATTAACCTTAAATTGCATATTCATTAGAAATTAGAAAACGTTAAAAATGATTTCAGAGCTTTCAAAGAGAAGATCTGGTGGTGAGAATCACTGTTTACTGCAGATTTTACCTAACAGCCTCTTCGTTTGAAGTAGTCAGTGTTTCTGTCATTTCTTCATGAGGCATTGACCCGTACAAATGACCACAGTCAGTGGTAAGATTCAGCCTGCAGGAAAGAGAAGCTCAATTCCTACATAACTTCTGGGCTGCTCACGACCACTGAAAAAAAAAAAAAAACAAGAATTTATGGCTATCAGCCTAGCGAAAAAGCAGGTGCAGCAAACACAATTGGCTGCTTCGATGCTTTGTATTAGAACAAAACAAAAAAAAAAACTTTTCTACAGCGCCTTTCTTATCGGCAACTGTTCAGAGCATTGCACATATGTTATCTTGCATGATTACGTATTTCTTACGTTTTCCAAAGGATGATACAACAATTTCGGTGCAGCCCGTTATTTACTCGCTATTTCTAACCTGCATGCTTTACACGTCGTATCATCAGAACGTGCGCTATCAAAATGATAAAAGAACGACGCAAGACACAAACGCTAACTTTCCACTAAACTTTATTTCCAACAGCTGCCTGTTTTCATAAGCTGCTTATTAGAATGTAATGAGGATGTGAGAAAAAAAAGGAAGAAGGTAAGATTAAAAAATTGCAGACAATTGCGTTACTTCCTTATGCGAAATCTGAGCGCAGCTCATCAGCTGTTTCACCTTTTCGATAGATTGAGGCAAATATTTTGAGCAAGACTCGTATGTACAGGGTGATCCACTTCTAGCTATAACACGGTCACTGCTTTCAAAGCAGCATTGCGTCAGATGCAGGCGCTTATCGAAGCAAAGCGATATATGCACAGTGCGGCACGGAGGTGATTATTCGCATTGCCTGCAGCCTGGCTTTATGGAATAGCCGGGTCGGACGCAGTGATGCTTAGAAAGCCGTGGCCGTGTTACAGCTAGAATTGGATCACCCTGTACAATTACAGACAACTTTTTTTAATTTTTCACAGGTATTCCTTCAAGAAACACCTCACTAATCTTGGCTGTCATGAAAGAAGCTTTGTGGTCGGAGAAATGAAGAGAACAATTAAGTTATCAGTAGGTTGCGGGAGACAGCGCGTGCGCCCATAGGAACGTTGCGCGGCGACGAGATAGCAGCGACCGACTGATGCCGCTGACGCCGCTAGCGAGTGAAGAAAACGTGACTCTGCGTTTCGGCTTGAGATGCATGCACCGTGATCCGCTGATAGCGAGCCGGTGTGTCGGCAACCGGAGAGCACCCTCGCCGCCACGCAGGAAGAGAGGGGAGGAGGGGGGGGGGGAATATAAGCAGCAGCGAACGGGGGGGTGCGCGCAGCAATCAGATAACACGCGTGGTCGGCGCGACACAGAAAGAGGGGTGCAGAGCTGGGGGGCTGAAAGGAGGGCGTAGCTCGTTACGACACCGACGCCAAACCCAGGAACGGGCGACAAAGAGCGCTCTAAAAAAAACTGTTTAGCAAGTGTACAACAGGCGTCACAGATCCCTGCCTTTTTCCGCAAATAAAACTGCAGCCTTTGTCAACGCTACCGCAGGGGGCCCACATAACCATTTTCAACTACAATCAGTCATTGCAAAGGCCTGTCATAACTGCTATGTTTCACTGGTGCTGTGTTCTTAGTAAGGTCGATGTTTTGTTGAGCGTAGGGCCACATTTCCCACATAGGCCGTACCACATGAGAGTGACATTTTGCAAACAATTTCTTCAACGGGCGTGCGAAACTTGCTCCGGTGCTTTACATCTCAGGACCGTTTAGCGGTCCCTTTTTTTCAGTTGTATTTTCTGCGCACAGGTTATTAAACATTTAAAGCGGGATAAACAATCAGCAATTAATGCTTTTCTGCTGCTTTTCTCACTATGTACGAAAGAGCATGAAGATAGGGCAGAACTGTAGACCCTTGTCCCTTTCCCTCACCTTTCTTTGGGCTAGTTGGTGACAGTTCTTGAAAACATAGGTCAAATAAAGACACGCATGATACACCGGTAGACAGGACCGGGCAAGACGGTACCTAGTTTGAAAACCCAGCTGCTTTAAGCCGGGCGGTCTGCATACCGAAACTTTCATATACAGTACCTTGCTATGACATGACTTCTTTAACGCATGCTTGAAGCGTGGATCCGCAATATTTCACTTCATCAGAGTGGAACGAGCTGAGCTGTAGAAAAGCAAGCCCTCATCCTGCCTCGTCTTGTATTGCCACAGCACTTTGGGAACCTATCTCAATAAAAATTCCCAGTACCCGAAAGCAGTTATCAGCAAGTGTTTCATGCGTAAACGCTAGACTTGGAGGAACGTGGAGAAAATCAACCAGTGTTATTTCTACAATCTCATCGATTGTGCAACCGGTATCGGCAGCTGCAAGAAAATTGTCTGCATACCCAAAGCATGTCCTAATGCCCAATGAAAGGATTATTTCCTTAAGGACACGATCACAGCTAGCAAGGAAATTGTTACAAATCACTGATGCAATGTTTGAGCCAGTGCATATGCCGTCACTGCAAAAAACTGTTACAACTAACTGCGCACGTACTACATAAATATAGCTTCAACAGAGCCGGACTATTCGAGGTACTGACTCCACTAAAGTTGCTCGGCAAGACACTGCGATACTTGTCTAAACATTCTTGCAAAGCTTAATGCATCGCTAGCCCCCGCACAGCCTGTCGGCGTTCTGTTTTGCGGCTTTGGTCTGAGTGCAATGATAGGTGATGTGACTATGATGCCCGGTGATTCTGCTCGTCGTATACATCGCTTTCTGGGGCAAACACTAACTTCAAGCTTCAACAAGAATGACTGGCTACAGTTAGTATTTTTCAGAGAAGAAACTTTGTGGACGTATTGGGCATAGAACGTAAATGTAGCAGAAAAAACATGAACGAAACAAACGCATAGACAAAAGTACACAGAACACACTGCTGCCTCCTGAGAGTTTTGACGAGTTAGCTAAACTGGCAGCTGTAGTATGGGCAGACGAATAGTGGACGCTTGTGCCCTTTCGCGTAGACCAAACATGTTTATCATTGATTGGAAAGGCACAGTTGAAATTAGACCGGAATAACATATACTCCATAAACTTCTCTCCGCGCTTATACACGAAGATGTTACCACAAAAAAATTAATTGGCGTGTACATCGGGCACTGTTTGAAAAACAAAATTTAATGCGCCATCACCCTCGAAACGTCTGCGAAGTATGCAACACAATTTCGCGAGGAAAAACAAAAACGAGGTATCTAGAAAGCAGCCTTTTTTGCTGCGCTATAGGGTAAATTACTTGTCATTTCCGCCGGTCTTGGTATTAATTCCGAGAACTGAAGTTAGATCCGTTACATGTAAGCCGTATATGAAACGCCTATCTGGATATAGCACGCCTGTATTGGCCTTGCATCACAGATATGCCAAAATAAATCAGAAAATTATTCCATGTGTGCTTATTTACACTATCTAAGGGGACATACTTTGTGCGGAAGAAATGTTGGTTGGTTGGTTGGTTCATAGGAAGGGAAAGGCGCAGTATCTGTCACACTTGCTCTGTGGACACCTGAACCGCGCCGTAAGGGAAGGGATGAAGGTGGGAGTGAAAGTGGATAGAGAGAAAGGGGAGCCGTAGTGGAGGGCTTCGGAGTAATTTCGACCACCTGGGGATCTTTAATGTGCGCTGACATCGCACAGCACACGGACGCCACTTCGTTTCGCCTCCATCGAAACGCAGCCGTCGAGGCCGGGATTCGATCCCGGGAACTCCGGCACAGTAGTCGGGCGTCTTACCACTGCACACAGAACTCGATTTTTTTTCCTCCGGAGCTGTGACAACGTATTATTTCTTCACATCCCAGTCGAAAAAAAACTGCAGAACCGTGTCAAAAATACGACAAAATGCTCTGTAGTTCTGTCGTAACCATCAAATTTTTCTGAAGTTCTGTAGTTTTTCTGTAGTATATTTCTGTTGTCTGTAGCACTTTTCTGTTGTAACTACAGAAATTTCTGATGTTACTACAGAACGCTCTGTTGTCACAACAGGTTTCCCATCAAATACCGCACAGAAATTCTGTCGTTACAGCAGAAATTTTTCTGTAGTTATTTTCGACTGGGATTCATTTTGTTAATCGTATTCGTGGTATTACGAGAACAGAAATTGTCAGTCGGCGCACAACAAACGGCTGCTAAAATTTCCTCACCTCACATCCAATAATATGAGAAAAGGGTTCGAATTGCATCCTCCTGAAATAATGATTGCGATACGCGTTAACATCTCTTTCGCTCCCAGCTTTTCGCCCCAATGTTGCTGTACTGTATAGCTGTAATCTAGCCAGAAACGCTGTTTGGTAAGTGATTCACGTTTAGTAATGACAAGAAGCTTTGGGAGTACTGGTCTGTGCTCTCCTTTTTGTCGATATCGCGCAGCGCTAATATCCCGGGCTCTTGGCTATGAATGACTGAAAATTCCAATCTGTTTTCAAGTCCTCTTTTATCCGTAACTACTTGGAGTAGCGATTCACTACTCTTTCGAACGAAAGATGTACCTGTGTCATCGCACTGAAACAGTATATTTATCTACCATGTCTTCAATCACGCTGCGACAATTCGCGCCTATGCCTGTTTCATACATTCTATGATAACACCAAATCACATCAGCCTTCGCTAACCACCCCGCTAAGGATGTCGTTCCACCTCAACTATGATAAACCGATAGCCTGCGAAAAATGTTGTACCGTTCACTTACAGCAACTCATTCTTCCTCAACCAAATAGCATTCTTCATTTCGTTACCTACTGTTGTCGATTGAAGCGCAGATCGTGAAACATTACGCGAGAAAATAAAGATCGCCTTTTGTAGCGTCCGCCACCTTCGTGCGTACCTACTACCAAGTTTTGTTACCTCGCTTTTTGCAGTCTCTGCAACCATGATATTACAACTGGCTTTTCCATACCCAGTGTTTCCGTAGTTCTTTTTCGAGACCTATGCCCTTCTTACGTAATGCACTCGGGCTTTCAAGGAAACCGTAAACGAAATAAAGGGAAAAAAATGGAATTTACAGAGTTCACCTATTTTAGAGACGTTTTAAAGAAATTATGCCGCCAATGTTATCCATAATATGTTGATGCCGCCTCTTTCATGGTTTTTCACCTTGTCGTGTTTATAGTTGTTCTTATTATCAAATTTTCCCCGCTACCTTCCTTAGGCATCGTGTCTCGTAAAAAATGTCTGTAGGTTTAGTGATTAATACCGACGTCTGCTGCAGGCTAGACACCCTTGTCTATGTACTGTTGAACTTAAGGATGAAAGCTTTTAAGACTGCCGTTTACCTTTGCCCATCGCCTGCTTCTGACATGCTTGCATGCAGCCTGTGTCCCCCCCAAAAAAGGCAGCTAAGATATTTACACCTTTCATCTAGCAAACTTTTGTTTACATAAAATATGTGTGAAAATTTATATTAGTGTGCACCTTGTCTAAGTAAAGAAATCCAGATATTATTCCGAAATGTGATTCTTGAGAAAACTTCATCAATATATCGCCTTTGTTGCTCGGACATTCTAAATGCACTAGCATAGTAATTACTCCCCGCATTGATATACATGTGCATTGTTGATTGAAGAAAGCCAAGAGACGTGCGCCTAATTGCTCCGCTCATATAAATTCTTTATGGCCTGCTTGTACCTAGGTGGTGAAAAAGCATTGTACAGTATTCTGTGACCGCATCGCGGTTTAGGTTTGATTTGGTTTGGTTTGTGGAGTTTAACATCCCAAAGCGACTAAGGCTATGAGAGACGCCGTAGTGGAGGACTCCGGAAATTTCGACCACCTGGGGTTCTTTAACGTGCACTGACATCGCACAGCACACGGGCGCGGTTTACTCTAGTGGGCTATTGTTACTGCCTATAGGTACAAACGCAACAGCAAATGGAGCAATGGCGTGAGTAGGTGCTGAGGTGTTCACAGTTCGCTTCATCGAGATATTACATGCATATTATAGTATATATGCAGCTCAAGAAGCCATTCAAGATTCACTTCTAAGCCCTGATGCGAGGCTTTTGTGGCATTCCACGGAGTTGCATTGAACCAATGATTATGAGAGTTCCCCTACCTTCAAAAATATTCGGAATGCTTGAAGGGTGTAACGAGACACAGCATGACACTGAAGTAAACTCCTTGAGCCCTAAACTTTCTAGAAACGACTCTAGATCATATCGACAGGCTGCTTACATGCAGGACCTTCCGGCAATTCAGCGCCTAAACCATTTGGAAGATTGCTCGTACATCAATGCTGCTGTAAACGGTGGTGAGGTATATGCAGGTCATTGTGTTTTTTAAATATATTTTGTATTTAGCAATGCCAGGACCATCTGTTTTTCAGATAATATAAACCTCAAAGGGAAACGGGCCCTGGGTATTTTTGATTAAGGCTCTTCTCTGGCGTGAGTCGAACCAGAATGCTTCATTTCTGTTTTTACACCAGGCGTGCTAGTTCTGACATACCACCGCAGTAGCAAAGCATAGCCTTCGCTAAAACCGTACTGCGGTGAGACCGCGTTACGCTACACTGAGCGGCGTACCGGGCCCCTCACTGTACTACTACCACTACAACAATGTGGAGTAGCGACGAGCCGTGGCAGCGGTGCCTGCGCTGCGGACATAGGATGGTGGCCGTGGCCTCCTCCCGGCGGCACGGACTTGGGCCGCGGGACGGCCGGATTTAGCGCGCGGGGCCCGGTCACGTGCGCATTCCTCGCCGTGACGTCACGGATAGCGGGCGAAATTTTTAGACGCGCCTGTTTTTAGAAGAGCACAAGGCAAGCGCTGGCTGCGGCCATTCTCTCACCATCTCTCTCTCTCTCCCGATCAACCGAGGAGGAAGAGGAGCTCCTCTCCCACCACCCAGCGCCCCACTCTCCTCCGACACCGGCCCGAGCCGACTTCTTGACGAAGTGCCATCGGGGAAAAAACTCCCGTAGGGCGTCGATGCTGGGCCAGCCGTTCCGGAGTTCGGAAAAGTCGGCAGTGAATCCCGAAGCCGGTGACAAAGGACAAGTGAGCTTGTTGTTTTCGACTCACGGTTGTTTTCCTCACCGAAGAGGATTGACTACCTGTTATTTGTTTCCGTTTTGTGTATTACCGCGATTCAAGACTGACTGCACCATCCGACGACTATCGGGTTGACCGATCAATCCATTCTACCGTATTGAAGAGGGTGAAAACAGCGCCCATCACTGCCTCTACTGATTTTGAAGGTGCACCAAAGCCATTTCACAGCACTGCCACTGAGATAAGCAGGCGTGGATCCATTAGCGAAGTGCCCCACTACATTCTTCTATTGACAAGTACAGTACGAACAGAATACGTTCTAAAGCACTGCTCACGGCTGCTTTGACTGATCTCTGACTGACTTTGTCCTTTTGGACGTGCTCGCTGAATGTGTCACCTTTAGTTCAAGATTCTTTTCTCACTGGCTTCGTCGTAGCCTCACTGCGGTCTTTTCCAAGGGGTATCTCTCAGTTGCCGGAAACAGAACGAACAGCGATTCCTTCTTCTTGGTGAACACGGTTACCTCAGACGGATGTCCTGTCATCCAACGATGCCTCATCAGTCAACGCAGCGGTGACAACACACAAAAGATACCAGTACTTTACAACGGATTGGTCACGCCTTGAAGACACTTCGGACATTTGTTTCCTGCACAGGATTTGCTCATCTTGAGTATGGGTTTTTTATAGAAGTTTTTCGTCATCGTTAAAGACAGCAGAATTTTATTTTTTCGCTTGCATTAGGTGCGTCGTTAGGGCATTGGTCGTTGCGGCCGTGGGTGTTTTCGCCTCGGATAGAACGGCAGTACTGCGTATGTGTAACAAGAGCGCCTGCGCGAAAGAGTGGCTTCTGTTGACGGAGGACAGGCCGGACTTAGTGCTTGCCATCTAATCCTTTACGAGGTTTCCTGAAGCCACGCAAGCCGCACGAAGATAAGCCTGTTCGCTGTACATTCTACCTGTCTATATCCTCCGGCACTGAACCGGGACAATCTACCTGTACATATCCTCCTTTCCAAGCCGGGACTCTTGTTGTTCGTGCGAGCATCTTTTCTCAAAAAAGCCCCTTCGACGCAGTTTTTTGATGACGTCATCCTTCTTTCGGTGCCTTCCGTGGCGAAACACGCGGTAATAAGCTTTGGCAGCCATTGGGTAAGAGTGCGAAAACAAGCGCACGTGACCATTCGAGTCTCGCTGAGGCTAAGACCTACGTTGAACGGAGCTGTGTCTACCACAAAGCGAAGATTCAATCTGCCGTTAGTCACTGATCTGCTTCGGCGCTGTGCTTTGCTGGGCCGCGAACATCGCGCTGTATCAAAGCCTGCTTCACCGGGGAGTGCTGTTGTGAGTCTGTGCCGTGCGCAGAAAAAAGCCCCAGCAGTGTCTTGCGCCGACTTGACTGCGCTCCAAGAAGTCGCTTTTCTTTGTGCGCCTCTTGGTGATTCGTGTCACGGTCACTGAGAGTGGATTTCGTCTAGGGCAGGTTAACTGATTGCTTGCGCAGCGCATAGCCGTTGAAGAACCGTGTGGCGTTCTGTTGAGCGCAGTCAGTGTTGTGTGAAAGTGTATCTCGTTCTGTGGATACCTGCTTCGGACTGGAACGGCTGTTTCGCTCGCCGCACAAGCGCTCGGGCTGAAAAGAGGAATTTGTCCGTTCAAGGTGGGTGGCTACCGCTTCTCTATTGATCTTAACTTCTCGCTGTTGATTGTTTATCGATGACGCGACTGTGTCAGGCGCTGTCGTGACTGCATGCTCGGTTTTTCTCGGCATTGTTTTACAGAATTTTATTGGAAAAACGGTATTGCACAGCGTAGCGAAATGCTATGTTGTTTACTCCAATTCCCATAAAAGTGGTTGCTAGAGTTTGGTCGTGATACACTTTTCAGTGTTCGTCTTCAGATCGACGCGCGATAGCCCCTATTATTTAGTGCTTCCTTTTATGGTTTACATCTGGAAACCTAAAACAACACTTAAAGAGACACTATTGCGCGTTTGTTTCCTTCAGATTGTGCCGGCTCAATGGTGTTTGCCAATGTTTTTACCAATAAGCAAGTTACATCCTTTACAAGTACAAAGCTCTCAAAAGCCGCCAAACTTAGGCAGCAAATCTCGGAAGTTAAAGAAAAGTTTTCAGGCATACAGTTATAGCATAAAAGTCAGCAACGCATATTTCAAGAAAATGTTAAATAATCGCCCTTACATTTTTGGAGGTGCAGTGTGTCTGCCTTTTTAACGCATAGCTATTTCCTAAATGGTAAAAGAACAGCGCGAAACAACGACGACGAAGAAACACGTAAACACAAGACAGACGTTGACTACCAGCTCTTTATTTGCTGAAATCAAACACGATAAATACCGTACACTAGACCACGAGGTAGGCCACATGAAAAAGCAAAATGCGATAACACATCCAAATTTCAGGTCCTCATTTCAACGGATGCAAAACAAATGTACAGCTAGAAGTAAAATGAAAGGGAACACGGGAGCGCGTGACCTCCGCGCTTTGCAAAGCGCTGCTACCAACACAAGACGAGAATGAGGGGCACCAAGGGTACGCTTGGAAAGAGCGGACCACCAAGCATACTTCGGATGCGTCTTTACCACTGATTCTTATCACCTGTCGGTGACAGCGCATTTGAAAGCGTGGAGGCCACGCGCTCCCGTGTTCCCTTTCATATTGATTCTAGCTGTACATCGACTCGTGTTGGTTCCAACCATAGAGGGATGATGAATGCAGAAGAGGTCGAAAGCAAAGCCGAAGGAAAAAAAAAAGTAAGAATAATGTATGGACTTAAAGTCATCGTAGCAAAAGGCCTAGTCGCAAAAGTTAATAAACTAAAAACCACCGCAGCAAAAGGCGTAGTCAATCAACTTAACAACAGCCAACAAGGAACACGGCAAAAAAATTAAAATTAAACCAATGGCCAACTGTTAACACGGCAAAACAACGAAAAACGAACAAGACAGCAGTGCGGGAGCTTCGAAAAAATCGAAAACGAAAACAATGGAAGAAACACAGTCATAAGCAAAAGCTTCACATAACACTGGCGTCCATTAGCGGCTGCGTTAGAAACGTCGCGCACTTTCCAACAATTTCCGTTTTTTGTCTTGCCGAAAAGTTGAGGGAGAGCTGATGCATGCGTCCTCAGAGTTATCAATGAAAAGCGCTTCAATAATTTCGCTTTCCGTAACGTCCTTAATAATCTCCACGTTAAAAAGGTGCAGCTTCTTCTGAACAATTCCGGCACTGGCTACATCTCTGGACTACAGCCCTTTCATTTATAAAAGCCGGAAGCTCCAGAAGGATACCGGGCATGGGTTTCACAAAACTTATTTCATATAATTTCTTTACTTTATTCAGTTTGAGGCTTATATTAGGAATCTTCATAAAAGTAGGCTAATCTTTCAGAGATATACGTGCAGATCGTAGAACAATTAAAAGTAAGGTGCATGTAGTCCTAGCCGTCCATTTACAGAGCACATTTATTTCTTGTCGCGCCTGCATCCACAATGCATGCAAAAGAAATGCGGTCAAGTTTGAAAGCTATGCGTGATAGGCACGGTTGCTGTATCTTAAGGTAGCGTATGCCTGGAAACTAAAGATGCGCATGAAGTTTCAGTTCACTAAGAGTCTCGAGAGACTTCTGTCAATTAGTGAAATGCCTACAATCTGCTATTGCCCATCAAAAATTGACTGTACCCCCTCCCACGTTTTTAACCTTAACGCACGAGCGTCGACCGTCGAGTCAATAAGCGCCGTATGACGGAGCACAGCGGCGAAATCAGCGAGAATATGCGCGTGCGCGCAATGAGCATTCCGGTGCAGCGGTCCTCTGCCAGGCTGTTCTGGGAACGGGACCTCACCCCTACTTCTTTTGACCACCGTTATTGTCATCTTTTTAATTTCTGAATGTTTCCATCAAGTTATAAATAAGTTATAAATAAGTCATAAATAAATAAATAAGGTGGTAGCGCTAGCGCTGGATGGAATGCGATATACTTCGCTCATCATTTCATCTCACATATACGAAAGAAGGTGATACCACGTGGCCTTTTCTAATCTTTTCCCAGAGGTACGCAGAAAACAGAAGGAAATGCGATAATGCACATAGCAGATGGAGTTGGATTCGGTTCCCTTAACAGCCTGGCAGAGGACAGCTGCACCGGAGTGCTCACTGCGCGCACGCGCGTATTCTCGCTCATTTCGCCGCTGTATTCCATCGTACGGCGCTTATCAACTCGGCGGTCGACGCTCGTTTGTTCAAGTTAAAAACGTGGGAGGGTGTACGCTCGATAAATGGAGCAAGTTACTGCTCATTTTAAGCAACTACAAGAAATACACAGCTGATATTAAAGTTCTGTCCTGAAATTCTGCTTAGCATTGAGAAGGTTGCAAAATGGGGGAAGGGGATACGATTTCGGAAACTGGTGACCAAAAATTAACAGGTATAAAAATAAGACAATGCACTTTTTTTTTATTCTCATCTTTTAATGAATTAGAAACATACACATGTCACTAATGTAGCATATACCTCGTATCGCTTAATATTCCTAAAAGCGAATGAGACTGCGGTGCTTTTATTCTTTAGAGACATGTCATCTTTAGGGCCCGGTTCCTAGGGCTTGCCATTATGAGGCAAACCAGGATTTAGTCGGTTTTCCAAAAACAAACCATAATCTTTCTTTATAATCTCGCTAAATCCAATTTGTATGCAAATGGGCATGTCCTAAAACTCTTGCTTCCGCGTGCACAAGGCTGAAGGTACAGCCGTCAGCACGCTTAACACGAATGCTCGAACGCGTGGCCTCGACAAATTAATTCAAATGTCACTCATCGCTCACCGCTGGAAACGACAGCCTGCTAAAAGTGGCTAAGAGGCGCTATAGCGGTCTCCACCTGGAGCGTGATTTCAGGCCTAGGGAGTTGCTTTGAGTGGTGTAGATATCCGTCGAGGCCACACTCTCTGGCGTTCCTGTTAAGCGTGCTGACGACTGTACCAAACAGATATTAGCGGATATCTTATGCTTATTTCAGAGGATTGGCTATTCCTTACGTGGCTTAATTTATTAATTCATCTTTGAAGTCAGGCTTTCAAAGGGAAAAATACACTGTTTTAGTGTAATTATTATGTACGCGGTTTCTGATGCTAGCGATTTTCCGTCCGTATGCTGTTGCGCTTTTAAAATGGCTGCTACGGTATTGAATGCACGTTTCGGCAGTCTACAAGGGCAGGCTGGCGTTTCATGAACGAAGTGGCACTCAGCAGGGCATTGTGGTGTACACAGTAAAGTAATTGTAATAAGTTAATGCAACTATATCATGTCAGTTCAACGGGTTTTCAGTATCCGTGCCTCTTTCATACCGGGCACGAAAGTGGGAGAAAGGAGCGAATTGCCTTTCATAGAAGCGAGCGTAATAGTAAACCGTCCCTATTTGTCTGAAAAAAAAAAAAAAAAAAACATTTATCCAAAAATGCTCTATTCGTGGAAATTTTCTTAAATGACTTGCTTGTTTCTCAAATTCGTGGTAAACAAATATCGACCAATTTACAGCCCCCCCCCCCCACACACACACTTTTGACAACAAAAACAAACCCGAAGTCTAATGGCCCTAATAAGAACAATGTGCGAAGTTGCCTCTCCTGATCTTGATGGCGCCCTTGGATATGTTTGCTAGCAATTCGTTGCTATAAACTGTGGTGTGAACACATGGTTTAGATACAAACAGCGATTTGGCTCCTTCAATTTTCTATATCGTTCTACTAGCTCTGCTCAACACCAACATGCTGTTCAGGATTTGCGCCAACAGTATTTGCTGCAAATTAAATGTTGCGGCACTAACTGACATGGACTTCATACGTGTGGTGGGACATAATACCAAGCTACAGACACGTGTCTGTCGTCATACGTGTTCTTGGCCGAGCACGCGCTTAACTATGAGTCTGTGCATAACTAACCAAACCATTACAATACTCAGTCCATTCGCAGCTTGCGGCCTTCCGTTAGCAGCTGTGGCTTGCATTATTGCATAGCCTGATGAGAGAACAGATGTAGAAGGCTGATGGGAGACGAAAAAAAATTCAAATGAAGCTGAAATGGACTATAAATACTGTGCCCGTAAGCAATTAACTCGCCGGCGCCGAAAGTAGCCTGAGTCCTCGATGGTCGGAAAAATTGAAAATATATCGTCACCATGAGCGGCGCTCAGCTCGTGACGACTGATATTCAATATAAGTGTTACGTTCGCAAGTGTCCATGAAAATTATTTTCGGTGGTTACAGCCGGTAAGAGGAGAGCTCTAGCCGCGTCTCACGTATCAAGTAACGGGTTAAGTTCCCGTTGTGCTAGCGCTAAGCAAACATAAAAAAAGCACAAATGAAACAAAACAGTGCTTTGTGACAGAATACATAATTCCGCTTGCTTGTTTTTTATTCACGCATGCTACATGTCACGCTTACTCTAACTGTTTTGTGAGACAGAACGCTGGCTTGAAAGTGATGTGTGAGCCTTGGACTGTGTTTCAAAACTGGCGAAAAATAAAGCAGACGGCGAATTTCGGTAGAACATGACACGGCGGCTATTTTACCTGTGCCTATTTGAATAATTTGCTGATTAGTGCTTTCGGTAACGAATTGGTTTGCTTGTCTGTAACCGCGAAAGCTTGTTGTACAGTTGCTTTAGTACGTTTCTGCCTGTTAAACTCCCATCCTATTGCATCCCCACTCAATACGTAAAATTTTGAAATTAAACCCCCTCCCCTTCCCTCCCCCGCTCTAAAAATATTTATCTGCAGCTTACTGGCCCTCTTGTTGAGCTGCGCGCTCCTGCCAGAACCTCGACTGTTTTCACTGGGGTGACCCAGATTTTGTTCCAGAAGCACGCAGGAAGGTCGGCTCGTGCGGGGCCATTGGGTCAATGCCGTGCTCTACCGGAACCTGCTCTTAATTTTATGTCGACTGGAGACACAGTTCCGTACTTTGCGATCAAATTGCTGCAAATGTTTTGCAAAGCCGGCCATAAGCGCCGTCGCTGTCCCATCTGCTCAGTCAGAAGACACGAATCTGTCGGTAATGGAAGGGCTCCAGTTTAAGTTCTGATTCAGAATACCGCCGCCTGAAGTCGTGTACATGATTTCAGCGAACTCCATGCCAGCCCAGCAGTGAAACAGTGGACACTGCAGCAAATATACTAAAATTCGAAGTTTTCTTCACTTCCTAGCATCGGCACCATATTGGTTTTGCTAAGCCCTGAGTGTGACGCATGACTGATGATGAAGAGTGGGTCATGTTTTTGAGCATGCCCGTTATGAGCAGAATGCCATTTATAGCAAGAAACCCTGCCTCATTCGACCTCTTTAAAAGCGCTTGTTTCTCGACCTCGATTGAATAGTGATGGTCTGCAGGGCAAGACAAGAGAGCAAGGAGGAACTAGCTTCCTCCTCGTCCGCATTTGAGACATGTGTTGGAGCGGTGACCTGCTCATCAACTTCGCCGCTTGCCTATCTGGTCTTCGCATCTTTACGATCATCATGTCATCAAAATTTATATTCAATGCTGTTCATCTCGACAATGATTTGGAAAAGCAAGACATTATTGGCGTTTAAGCTGCTCCTGGTAGCGTTGTCTTCGTGTAGTTAACGTAAGCGGAGTAAGTTATAGCTGTATGAGAAGGGCGTACCCTGTTCTCTGTGGCTGCACTCTCTTTAGACTTCGCGTATCCATTTCCTTCGAATGTGGAATGCTTGCGACAGTCTGTATGCGTGTTTTGACGCACCCTGGAAGATAGAAACGTAGACTATAAAGCACAACCCCTGTGTACTCTCTACACGTATTCTAAACAACACGCGCTACTAACAGCCACAATGGAATGTTAGGAGGCTCGTGGGAATCCACCTGTATTTCCTAACACCAGTCGCGTACGTCGTCGAGAGGCTATATGAATTCGTAAAAAAAAAAAAAAGGACGCTTATACGATGTCATGCAATAGTCTTGCTACGAAATGCTGTTCGGAAATATTGTCCAGGTGGATTGAATTCTAGACCACGTGCCGCGTGTTGTGAGGTCAGCAGCTGGTGACTGCATGAGAAATTGAATCATTGCAGACTTTGTGCATTGTGCTGATTGTAGATGTTAAGATCCCCACTAGGGGCTGTTGGAGTACGGCATCGTGGTCGTTCTGTTTATTTCGGGGCAAGAGTGGTTGCGTCGCTTTAATGATATCTGAAACGAAAGCCATTCGGCGTATTTTCTACACTTCGAAATTTTGTGCAATTATAAGCTAACATGGTTTCTGGGTTTATTAGCTATTATCATAAAAAAATCTGTGTTTATAAATCAGTGCTGAACTAACCTTATAAAACTACTCTGTCCCTGGTTAGTGCCGATGTGCGCCACGAACGGTGTATTTAGTGAGCGCCCTCTGAGCATCTGATGACACCCACATTCCTCAAAAAACTGTTTCTTATAACAAGTAAACTATGGTGACACGTAGCACAATAACTAACGTACTATGAAACGGCGCGGTTCAGAAATGTACTTATTTATAGCCTCCTCACTACGCACTTTATCGCGGTCGACGTTCTCCCCACGACGCTTCTATCTTCCGCAGCGGTGACTAGGGTTTGCAAAAATGTAAAATATTCCTCATTTTGATGCGAATCGCCTTTTTGTTTAGTCTAGTTTATCTTTGGGCAAATTAATGTTGCGGTCGTGTATTGCGCCGGCGTGCACAACGGTGAACGATCCACTACCTTAAAAAAATAGTTTGTACGGGCGCGACAATGCAGCGGCCTTGCAAGCATGGAACGTATGGCGATTTAAATTATAATGCAGAAAAAAAATGAAAATGCTGAAAACAGATGCGACATCATCGAGGGTAATTTGCACATAAATTAAACAGGCGGCTATGAAAAAGTACGATGCAGAGAAAGAATGAACTCAGAATAAAGCTGGAGAGATTTAATAAAGTTAACAATCCTGAATAAGGGTTAAAAAAAGCTCGCATGCATCGAGTTGTTATTACACACGATTCACTAGCAGGCGTACGCCGCAAAGAAGGAGTGCAGCAAAGAATTTATTGACAGGTTCTCTGCATGCACAGGCACGGCAACCATTTGGGTTCTCGCCGAAGCGGCCGCAAATAAATTTCTTGTTCCTCTTGTTTAGCCAATGAGAATAAACTTTCGCCTGTGCTTTTCTACTGGCCTGTAATCATGCACTTGCGTACAATACAGGAAGAGAATCAACAAAAGCGTATAATATATACTGTAGACCCCTCATAAAAAAATGGTCTTGAGTGCTGCGGAGGTGGCGTAAAGTTTACGCCCCTTTGTTATTGCGTGCTCATCCGCTGTTTACTTTCATCCAAGCCAGCATTCCAGCCGACGGAAGAGAGCAAGGCCCGATGACGTAAACAGGCTTTTGAGAGAGTTTTTCTGACTCACGAGCCTTCACGGTGCCTGAACCCCAGGTGGACGACCGTGCCTTGTATATATATATATTTATACACAAGATGCTAGAGGGGGGGGGGGGGGCGCGGAATATTTTTCGAAGCTTGGGCTCCTTTTCTCGTGGGCTTCATATTGCTTAATGGCGTAATATGAGACCCAGTAGGAACTCCTTTCTCCTTATCTTCGGAAGCCAGTGCTTTCGCACACGGTCGTCAGGCTGGCTGGCTTATCACCCGTGATCACCTGCCGTGGGTTTCGTGAACGCTTTCCCGTCTTGATCGCGTACTTTTAGGGCTCTATAAAATGACAGACGCGTTCATTCAGAATAAGGCAATAAATACGCCTACTCTCTTTTGTTCTCCTTACAGGACAGTAAAAAAGGACTTAACAACGCCGCTTGGCTGCGCCTCTTACGTTTACGCGGAGGATGGGAAACGTGCCCGAATGATGCAGAAATATTTGTTTCTTTAATATTAGTTACCAATTATCGCTTATTTGCACAATTCTCTCCGACGCCGTAGTCGCAGTCACCCTACTGGAGTGACTGCAATAAAAACCTCAGCAAAAATCTCAAGTTATTGATAAGCCAAGGTTCAAAAGCATCAAATAACGAATCAAATTACAGTAATCAAATTTATCGAAAAAGATTCAAAATTATTCGAACGAGACCGAAATGGCATACGCTATTCGGCCACTTTTCGAATAACTGTTGTGAGGTTTGAATAAGGCACTCCATAGAATTTTTTTTTTAGGCAATCCCTCATGAAAGACCGCAGCTCCCTGCCATTATGGATATATCACTGTGCACGCTAAGAAGGGTTCGATGCTGCTACGCGATCCACACGTGTGTCAGCGTTCAAGAAGCTTAGCCTGTAAGATTGGACAGTACAGGATGCTTAGGTATGTTGAGCAACCTTGTCTTGATGCATGATCTCGGAGGCAATGGTTTACACGTGCCTCGTGCATGTTCTGTAGTATAGCTCCACTTTTCTTTTTTCATCGTAAAGTATAATTTTTCCGCATGTATTACTTAGCGCTTCTAGAGTTATCATATCATCATCATCAGCAGCAGCAGAACTATATCCCCTGCAGGGCAAAGACCTCTACCATATTCAACCAATTAACCCGGTCCAGTGCTAGCCGCATTCACTTGACCCCTGCGAAATTGTTAACCTCATCCTCCCACCTAAATTTCCGCCGCCCCCTGCTACTCTCTCCTTCACTTGAAATCCAATTTGTTACCCTTAACCGACCATCGGATACCTCTCTTTTCTTCTCGATTTCAACTAGAATGTCAGTAACTTGAGTTATTTCTCTGACCCAATCTGCACGCTTCCAATCTCTTAATGTTACCCCTACCATTTTTCGTTCCATAGCCCTCTGCGTTGTCCTCAACTTAAGTAGAGCCCTCTTGGTTAGCCTCCACGTTTCAGCCCCATAGCTGAGTGCAGATAAGATGCAACTGTTGTATACTTTCCTCCTGAGCGATACCGGTAAGCTGCTAGTCATAATCTGCCAGTGCTTGCTAAATGCTCTCCATCCGAATCTTATTCTTCTTATTATTCTTCTTGTTATTTCCTTTTCATGGTCCAGATCTGCGGTTACTACTTGTCCTAAGTAGACATATTCGCCTACTACTTCCAGTGCTTCGCTAACTAGCGTAAACTGCTGTTCTTTCCAGAGGCTGCTGAACATTACCTTAGTCTTCTGCATATTGATTTCCAAGCGAACCTTTCTACTTTTCCTGTCTAGGTCATCAATCATTCTTTGCAGTTCATCCCCTGAGCTTCTTAGCAAGGAAATGTCATCAGCAAATCGCAGATTACTGAGGTAATCTCCATCTACCCTTATCCCGAACTGCTCCCATTCCAAGTCTCTGAATACTTCCTCTGAGCAAGCTTAAATAGAGTGAACATACTGGATTCAATTGCGGGAGTCAAGTTTATTACTTTATAACTATGATACAAATAGTTGCAAGATAGTTAAAACAAAATAATGAATATGGTGTGACCGATGTTGCACTCTCCCAGAAAGAGCCAGAAAAGTAGGTTTCTGCCAAGTACTTTCAAAATAAAAAAGGGAGGTAGGAAGAAGAGAATTAGTTCCGGAAAACCATCTGTGATAGTACTACGCGGGTCATTTCATTTTATTGATTTGATTCTGTATTGTATATCTACAATTCTTAAATAGCAATACTCATAAGCTTCAGATATCATACGAGAAAGATAATCTTTACAAGTAGCTTTGCGAGCACTAAGTAATTGTCCGTGCATGCTGTGAACATTTTTACAATTGATTTTTTGTCATTATAGTGTAATTAATAACTTTGCACGATATATGGCCAGGCTAGACATCTATCGCCCGTTTACAAGAGCCTCTTCAGCACCTCTCCTTTTTCTGTAAGTTAGGGCACTGCAAACTGAGAAGCAAATGGTGAGCTGCTTGGAAACGAGAAGAAAGCAGGAAATTTCATTCTGTAAAACACAGCTTAGGAAATAAAAATCATGCCGCCATGAGGAACGTTTTATTGGTCATTTTATGCCGTCTACCCATAGGACATACACCCATCCCCCATAGTTTCCTGCTAACAAAAAAGGCAAACCTGTGTGTGAAATGTGAGATTATGAGCTCACAGCCAATCACATTTTATTATCATGCTGATATGTTGAAAAAATAGAAATATTTAGTGCATTTTACAAAGAACACATTCAATTTCATCCAGCATTGCTTTTAGGCGAACGAGCACTTTTCAATTTTTCTCTTGTTCGTACGTTTCTGAAGCAAGTCAACGTTTTAAATCAAATATGAGTATCGTAAATCTAGGCAATTAACATAACAAATCATCTAACCTTGTGTTTGGCACGTGGCAACCGCCGCCGCTTATGCGTCATAAAACCCCTTAAAGCCATAGCCTGCTCAGTTGCCATTGATCATTTTGGGAGCCCATACATCAAGTGCCTTAAATTCTCACTTCTCCTCTCCAAAAGCTGCAGTGAAGGTCATGCTGAATCAAGCCAGACAACCGAATTCGTCAACCTTGTGCCATTACTGTCACGGGTGCAGACACATTTTTAGTGCAGTTTGCTTCTTTTCTGCAATATAATTGTAGGCCCCGTGATGGTTGGAACGAAAAGAATACAGAAAGAAAAAAGGCAGAAAATCCGGTCCGCCAAAGCTCTTTTGCCGGAAATAACCCGCTCTGAGGGAGTCGGGGCAAGACCGTCTCCACGCTACACTAAGGATATTTAAAGCGAGTATCGCCCGCGTTTTTCCTGAGCGACGTGTCGAGCGTCGTTTTGAACTGAGGTGACCTAACGCTTCGCGAATTTCTCCATGGCCTCCTCTCCTTGTCACCGTGGAGAGGTTTCCTGGAATCGACGAAGTGCAAAAAAGAAAAAGAAAAAACAAATGCGGCAAGAAGCGCGAACAGCGCTTTGTTCTAGTAGAGAAATGCCTTCCAACAAATTTATTCCACCATCATGTCGTAGCCGGAAGCCAAGCCATGCTTTACGAGTTTATTTATTTTTATATTTTTTTTTATCATGGGCAAAAGTATGATACATTTGAGCAAGCGTGAATAGTGATCATGTAATCATCGGCGGCTTCTTTCAGGCTAATTACAACACGGGTTGCACATTCGCGAGTATTCATAAACGCTTCAGGCTGGTCACCATGTTTTAAATCATACCTGCTGGAAATTAGCTCTTAATCATTTTCAATTACTTTATTTTGTTGCGAAGCGCACCTGCAACAGAAGCAAATTGTGCGGGTAGACAGGTCTCTCCGATCTGCCCACGATAAAAAAGGTTTTAAAGGTGCCTACTGTGAACGATCGCAGGAGTTATGAGAGCCTTTAGGCTGGACCAGTATGCCATCTTCAGATTCTGGCTATGTCACATATAGCTCTCACTATTGACGTTCAGAGAACGAAAAAATTCAGTATTATATGACAGCCTTTACCAGCGAGCATGCTTGAATGCAGACAAAATACTATCCACATTGCAGGATTTTGCTGACCTAATTAAGCCTAGGTAAACCTATTCTTTGGCCACTGCTTTACACCACTGCGCCATATCAAGAGCTGGTTTAGTTCCGTGATAAGCTTCCATCCGTTCATGCTGCGCTTCGAATGTCTGTGGCTTCGTCGTATTCATCTGCTCTTACTCTCTCTGAAGTTGCATTGTAGACATCAGCCATCTCTCCTTCGCCCTGATAAGTCTAAAGCACCCGCTGATTACCATGATAAACATGGCAAGGCGTGGCAAAGCAAAATTAAACAAAGCTTAAGTTAGCTAAACAAGTGCTATATATTAAGGCAAAATTTCTAGGCTTATGATGAAAATCTCGCGTCTGCGAGGTTCCACGAGATGTGTTTACGAGATTCCGCGAGATGTGTCCGTCAGATGTCGCAGTAGGTTCTGACATCCACATAATTTCCCCGGTCAGGACGTGCCTTCACGGCCGTCTGAAAATGCTTTGTGTCATTAGAACGGTCGCACTTAAAAACTCGCATTATTTACTTGATCATGACGACTTCGAAATGAGTTTTGACGTCAAAATAAATTTTCTGTTCGGCTTGCTAGGCCTAGATCCTATAAAAAGCCCCTATGGCCACGTGTAAGTCAATTCAGCGGAGAACCAATGTCTCCGACAACGAAACCAGTGAAAAGACAGATAAGTAAAATACACGGAACACATAATATAGAGGTAGACAAGAAGTGGTAAGAAAAGGAGGAAAAGCTTCCGCCATTATGCTGTCGATGATGTCCTCAGTCATAGTGGGTATGTGCCATTATGGGTAAGGACGTATCATCAAGCGAAGATAAGTGCGATGCAGTAAGTTTTGCTTTTGCATGCATATCCATTCTCAGGCAAGCGAAACTGCAGCTTTATTATTTTTTTGCTCGATAAACGTATGCTGTTTCCCGCTGATAAGGCCGAGGGGAACAGGACGCAGGCATTTGTCTTTTCGAGCCGTTACTGTTCCTGTTCGGCACGCATACTGAACCTTGCTCTGACGGCGATCTCTGGCAGAACAAAGAAGATTCGCGACGCAGTTCGAAACCAGACGGGAAAGTAATTTCTTTCACGTCACAAAAACGCGCTGCTGTTTTGTGATTTGCCAGCTTTCTGGTCGCGAGCCCTGAGAATCCACGCTGCATTGTTGCGTTGCTGGAAATAGCGACAACAATAACATCCGCACATCATATCGTTTATGCATGACCTGTATTGCAAACATATCGATCTGACGAGCTATAAAGGCCAGATTCATTGCCCATTACTCTTGCTGCGTTGTAGCTGGTCATGAATAGAGAGCCTGCGCGTCTATGCGGGCTTCTGTGGATTCCGCTTGGGCATAATATAGCATGGCATAGATTTAGACCACTTTCATTTCCTTCTAAGGGGATACAAACGGCAACTTTGTATATTTGTGCCAAAATTCTCGGTTTGTACACTATTTTCAGACGTGTTAGAGCCGTTTGCAGACATCTCATTAGTGCTTGCTGTTGCGTCAGTACTGTTCCCTGTGATGATAATATTGTTTGCAGTCATTTCAGTGCAGTTTTTTTTTATGTGCAGTACTGTTTGCAGACGTGTCCATAAATTATAGGCGTCGTCTCGACTATATCCATAAATGCAATATAGAGCAGTGACCAAGTGATATTACCGCCGGCGAGCACGGCTGTTAGCTTGCAATCCGGCCCGGCGGCGTGATTTCGGTGCTGGCAGACGCGAAAGGCGTCCGTACGCTGTGCGATGTCAGCGCAGTGTTAAAGAAAAATAGGTGGTCGAATTTAACCCGACGTCATCCACAGCGCAGCCATTTCGCGTTCGCGTTGCTTCTGGATGTTAAGCCTATAGCATATTTGCGCATAGTCCGTTCGGCGCCTCTTCCTCACTGCTTTAACGCGAAAAAAGCTTCCGGTGTTGGCGTGCCTCACTGTAGTATCCTCGTTTTTAAACTTTAGTAGTAGCGATGGAGCCGTGAGACGTGACCGTAGTGCAGAGTTCCTGAGCCCAAATTTTGCCATCCAAACGTATTTTCTTATTTCACTTAGTGAATAGCGCAATACGATGAGACACTAAAAAAAAGAGAGGATTTGCTATCACTGAATGAATTTCATCGTGAAGACAAGTGGTTATAAAGAAAGAATAAACAACCAGATGTCATCGCTGGGATCTCAATCCACGGCCTTCAAATTTCGTGTACGGTGCTCCATCGACCGACTGCGGTGATGGCTGTTCAGCATTCTACTTCCTTGAGTGTTTCTTTTCCCTGTAACCTATTCTTCATAGTGCATGTTCGCCAACGCTACTCTCAATATCGATGGACGTAAAAGTTCCCGTACGCCACGAGTGGCACGTGAAACGCGAAGTAACCGGGAGCGGTGTAAACACCTTCTTGCACTACTTTTAACATCAATACTGGTAGATTCGAAGAAATCGCTAAGCTAATCAGCAAACAAACGCAGAGAAATATGAAGTGCTTCGTAGGATTATGCCGCGCTGATAAAGAGGGATAAGCTGCATTTACAAGCAGTAACTTGCTTAGTAATTACGTTCGCGCATTAGATAGTAGCCTGTCAACTGCTATATTACTATGCGCTTGAATGAAAGTGCACGGGGGAACATCGTCTCGATTCGTGTGAGTTTTCTCTGTAGAGGAATTGGAATTTTCCTATACGCAAACAAGACTTCTCCATTGTTTGATTACGCCACAAGTTGCGATCAGCACCTTTGGAAAAGTCTGAAATTATGGTTTACCGCGTCCTAGTCGCGTGTACTTCGGGATCTCTGCAAGCAGCACGAACTGTGACCCTCCATTCCTTGGCTTACAAGGTGCTGATTATCAAAAACCCTCACTAGCATGGAGTGCCGAAACTTCGCTAGCTTATGTAGTTCACATCTTGCTTATAGCCTGCTTACAGAGTGTCGATGCTGAACCTTTTATGACTGCACCACAAGAATTTTCAGCAATGTTGAACGAATGGCTCCGGGGTAAGCGGAAAGTGTTATACTCATCAAATATTGAGCAACTACTAGAATACTAGTATGCTACTGCTTGAGTGCTAGTATACACCACTGTACTGGAGTACTAGTATACGGAGGCCAGCGCGCTTTTCAGATTTGCATTATTCTCATTATTCTAAAGCCAAACAAAATTAAGTTCTAAGAAGGCAAGTTTTCAGCACTCCCTAGGTAACGAAAGCGGAAATTATAAATGAGATTATAGAATACCTCCGAGACTCGAGGGGCGAGCACCTGATTCCATACAGATAACGAGCAGTTTATTAGCAAACGATTAGGAGAATACAAAGGATTATTAGAGGAGGACTCTCTTAACAACCTGCCGAAACATTGATAAACTAATTACAAGGAAAAAAAATACATTTTGCACCGCTATTTGCGAGACATTTTTGGGTAACGTGAACAATTCGTTCGAGAGCGCATAAAAACATTTTATATTTGTTTAAAACTGCATCAGTGAAGCTTCCATTTGTTTGACAGACAGGGAAATTAAATATTTAACCGCAACACTTACGCTTCGAGGATAATGTGTTGTACTTTTGATTATTTCGCTTGGATGTCAGATGAAGATAGCCCCTTGTATTTTCGCTTTGTTTTTGTACCTTTGCATTCCTTCTCACTCACGTGCCATTGTCTGATAAACTTCAGTAGAGATGATAGTTTCCAGAGTGCCTTCGGCAGACTAGGACCCTCTGACGACGTCCTGAGACGCTACCACCATCAAGCGCACTGTGAAGACTCAGTGGGTGACAGCATCCGCGGACTGCCGTCTTAGGCCACAATTGACCTTTTAAAACGTTAACGTATATACGCCTCGAAATTGCGACGTTGATAGAAGCGGAAATTCGATCCCAGTCTTTCGATAGCGCATGCCCGTGTGACAACTTTCTCGCCTTCTTTGCATTCATCATAAGTCGTGCTGAAGCCACATCGAGCGAACCTCACTGAGACGGGCCTTTAAATTTTGCTCGGCAAGCCGTAAGGCTCGTTTTCATGCACTTCAGGTAATTTAGTTTTCTCCATAATGTACTTTATTAGCACGGTTCGGTATCGTCTGGTCTCAAAGTAAGTCAGGCTATGAGGTACGTTGTAGTGTAGGGCTCCAAAACTTTCGACCTCCTGGAGTCCTTTATTGCGTGCTGATATCGCACAGCTAGCGTTCGCCTTGCGTTTCACCTCCATTGAAAAACGGCGGCCCTGGTCGGCATCATTAGCAAGTGCAGGCAAGTGTTGTGGTAATATTTTTATCTGATACGAGCCCACAAGTTTTACATACCTATAATGAAACAATAATCAATCACGTAATTTAAGGATATTGTACGAATAGAACATATGGTGATGAAGACTCCAGCACTTCCACCACTTGTGAGCTGGGAGATAGGGCTTTAATGGCACCGCCAATAATGGCGTCGAATAACGAACACACAGCAATTTGATGATGATGATTCACAAATGAGGATAAAGTTTCATGAAACGAAGGGTGATGATGCGTAATAATATATGTAGATGAGGTTCACGATCAGTGCTCGCAATATATAAAACAACTTCAGCCAAAACAATAGTAACGACAGGTAATTCGCCGGATGTTTTCACGCTTATGTTTCAACTCCTGGCTTCCATGTGCTAGTTATGGTTTGTTTTGGTAATTTCGGTTTAACTCCCCAAGAAACTTAGGCTATAAGAGATGTCGTTATGGAGGGCTTCGGGAATTTCGACCACCTGGTGTTCTTTAACGGGCTCTGATATCGCACAGCACACGGAAGCCTTACTTTTTGCCTCCATCGAAAAGCGGCCTCCGTGGCCGTGATTCGATCCTGCATTTTTGGCCACAGCAGTTGAGCGCCCTAACCACTAGGTGTGCTAGTGAGAAATAGCGGGAAACTTCCACTGTGGCCCTGATATGCATGCGGATCAGAAAAAGCGTATATATAGGTGGTGATGGTTGTGGTCACTTCGCTGATGCAATGAATTGAATGTAGCAAAGTCACTAGGTTCTACAGCTGTTCAGACTATTCCATACAGGCGGCAGCGACGAGATGCGCCGCGGCATAATCCATTAAAAAACGTCTCTTGAGACATAAGGATAGATAATAATGTTGTTTCGATGAAAGTAACGAGACCTAGGTCAGTGACGAGACCTAGGTCTAGGTCCAGGGCCCTTGAAAGCTAAACTGTTCTTTCCCATCACTGCAATGTGTCGGCTCGTAAGAGGACGTGTACGGTAATGAATCCAACGAGTAAATGCCAAGCTATGCGTGAAGGCATGCTTTCTTTCCCCTCTACATCTGCACAATGTTATAGCTGTTGCTAGCAGATTAATCAGCGTCGGTGGCAGCCCTAAGATACGGCACACAGCAAAGACAAAAACTCTTGATGATCTTACTGAGCTTTGCTAACGCTACACTCTTGGTTTTCACGAATTTGCATATGCGCTACAAAATATACGGAAAAGAGAACGCAAACGACGTGTACAAACGTCTAACCATGGATTATAGTTGTATCACTGTTCTTCGCACTTATACAACATCGGCGTAAGTACACTGTTTAGTGGTGATAGTAAAAGCAGTTAGACCCTACGGCCTGAGCTTGACTACAAGACTATTTTATTTTTGAGCACTTGAAAAACTGGTCACATAAAGTCACCTAACAAAAGCGTCGATTCTTCATGCGGCGTTTGCATAAGGACCACATTTTTTCGTTGGTTATGCTCAACCTTCACTGAAAGTTCTCAATCGACAGCGGGTAGTGAAATTTATGGAACCAGTCAAGCTCTCCACAGGGCACCGACAGTTCCTTCGTTACCTCCAGGGTGGTAAGCTTTTATGAAATATTTCCTCCGCAATATAAATAAATAGATAAATAAATAAAATTGGTTGTGGTTTAGCCCTGGTTAAACAGGGTTGAATTGCGGTAGCAATACCTCCATGGCTGTGCTTATGGTTCACCATGTAGTGTACCTCATGGTCTAGCTTTAGATGTGTAGCTATGAGTAAAGGCATGGCACACAAATGAACGACTAGTCTTCATTGAACGACGTCGTGTTCTTGTTCGTGTTCATTTCCGTGGTCCCCTGGCAGGAGCTGCCAACTTGGGTCTCGATTCACATGGGATGGTTATGTCAGAATCAGCCTGCCAGGACTCTGGCATTTAAGTTGTCCCTATAGGCTACTAAGACACGTTCGTACGGCTTGGTCAAAGCCGTATTCGGCTCGGCTGCGGCTCAAGGTAAATGTAGCCCTTCCGGAACTACGCGACGGGCTGAAACATGGTGCAGTAATACTAACACAATAAAAATTGCGACACTTTCCAGAAAGCTTCTACCTAGTGAAGTTTTATAAGTGGCAGATAATTTACACGCTTTGATCACGTGTTTCTGTAACTCTCTTTTTACAGAAAAGATTGCCCCTGGACCGGCGGTGGTTACCTCGCAGCCCAAAGGCGCTGTACTACCCGCTGTCCAACACAGGGGGCGGCAGCACCATCACTCGAGGCGGCGGCAGCCATGTTGTCCTCGTGTTTTGGTGCCTGACCGCGCAGTGGCGCTGCTGAGCCTGCGGGGAGCAGGCGAGGAGGAGGAGGTGCGCATGCGCGGAGCGTGGCCCCCTGCACGCTGGCCGACAGCGCTGTGAGGAAGCACTCGAGCGAGGCGGCGCTGGACGCTCCCCCGTCGGGCGCCCGCCCGAAGATGGGCCGAGGCAGCAAGAAGTCCTCGTCTTCGGCGCCCGCCGCCAACGCGCCAGCGCAGACATCCACACCTAAGGTGCGCCTTCCGGTGGGTACTGGGCGCGCCTGGTCCCTCTTCAATGGAATAAGGATAACGGTTCATTAAAACAGTTTGTGGCGCGTTACGCAAGAGCTTATTAAGCGCAATAACAATAGTAAGGTAAGGAGAAAAGAACGGGGGTAAGGTGTCGCATTATACGTGAAGCCGGAAAACGCAGTGATGGTGGTTAGTGGACCCGTCCAGATTGCTCAAGCGAGAAGAACACTTGTAGGAGGGTGCTAGTACGGCGTTTCATGAGCGAGAGGTTAAGTCAACCAATTGCTTCTTGTGTGGGGACACCACCACAGACCTCACACAGAAACGTGAGAGCACCAAGGGTACAGTGAATTTCTCACTAGCCCCATCGCAAACATTCGTGTCCTAAAACGGCGTGACAAATAAAAACAAGTGACGAAACAAACTACTCTTACTTCCAAAGGGCAACTTAAAGAAGGTAGTTGTGGTTCGGTGCATATCTGTGTCAAGTGAAAGATGTAAAGTTTAATTACATTTCATTTATCGGTGATTAATGGTCCACTCTCCAAACGGTCGTCTACGCAATCTGTACACCTCAATGTCCCATACCTAGATTATAGTGGACCTTAACTATTGCCTTTTGACGGCATGAACAGCCTAAAATGCAGCACTTGTATCCTCTGACTCGCCGACTGCTTCGGTTTGCTTCGTTGTGGTACAGGGGATTGAAAAGTCCTGCATTACCTTTCAGAAATTTCTTTCTATCAAATCACAAGTTTAACACTGTGCCTAACTAGCTGAGGTACTTTGGACAACCAATATACACCTAAGGAAAAACAATAATCCATGTACATGCTTACCGGAGAGGTATTTTGTTATAAGCTCTTACATTTCATGAGTACAATGCGTATGAAGACGGTAGAAAGTATTTCAAGCAAGCCAGCTGCCAGATTTTTCTTTTTGAACAGGAATAATGGACATAAAGAGTACAGTCGTGAGCTGATGCTAGATAAATTTAGGATGTTTTCTCGAGCTCTGCCACCGGCTGAGTATTGTATACCACTTTTGCTCACTACTGTACATCTGCTACGCAATTGTCCAGTGTTGATGGGCATAGAAACGATAGAAGTAGCGTTGACTGTTTTTCGGCTTACTTTCTAACTTACATTCAGACGTCTACTAACAACCGGAGATTTTTAGCTGGCCATTAGTGATAGCCATTTCAGTTTTTAGATATTTGAAAACGTGACTATCCCCATAGCGGTTGCTCAAGAGTTTTTGGCTAGCTCGAGCCAGAAGATGAGCCATTTCAAAAACTCCACGCTCTAATCACCGCCCCACGCTGTCAGCCAATGGCGCAAGTGTCACGTCACCTTCTCTGCCTCGCTTCCGCTGCGTTTCTCGCTGCTGCTTGCTGCTTCCGTCCTCGCGGGAGTGAGAAGATGACGTCACACTCAGGCCATTGGTTGTGAGAGAAATAGGCGTTGCTAAGAATGCCAATTTCTTGAAAGCGTACGTCTTTTTTGATGAGCTAGCAAACATTTGTTCAGCCACAGAGGTGGGTGTAGTCGCGTTGTTTAAATTCTGAAAACTGATATGGTTATTAGTAATGGTAGGCTATCAATCAGTAATTGCTACTAGCGACTCACCCTAATATTTTTTTACCAGAAATTTTTAACCAGTCCTAGCAATTACCATTACTTCCTTGTTTTTTGATGTCCGCTAGCACAGCTACAATAGGGCTCTAGGAGCTGCCTTGATCCCTCAAAAACGCATTTTTCAAATAAAGGGTAGGTATTATCTTAAAGTACTTGGAATTATGGGATAAATAAAAGATTTTAATTATGTGAACAACAGTACACTGTGATAAATAAATAAACGAATCGAGATGACCTGACATGGCATACATAAGGAGAGCAGGCAAAATGACAGAACCGGGGTGTCTTTTTTTAGCTTTGTTCAGAGTGGCGAACATGGGATACACCAGTGGCCGACTACTAAACCATTTCAGTAGAGGACTAGCCTCGGTAGAGGGGCGCACAAACGTTTGCAGCCCATGCTAATTACGAAACCTCCTAATTGCTGGACAGTGTTAAGAAACAAAGTCGAATCTTTGGGTTCATTTTGGAGCTTGTCGAAAGTCAACACTGCACTATTCATATTGGCTGAACCTCCAGGCGTGAAACAAATTTAGTTTTTTTGTTGCTTCCATGTTCTGAAAACTTTATGGGCGCCCCTACCTCTGGCCGGTAGGGCGGGAGAGTCAAATTCATAGCGAGTGAAGAAATCATTTTGCTTATGCGCGCAGATTATGCCCTCAGCAGATATTGTTCCTGGTTGATCACGTCCAGCAGGGCTTCTTGATGCACCAACATTCAGGCACTTCAGAAGGAGGGCGGAAAGAAGGACATCGGTAGGTAGTGGCACATCTTTCTCCTCCGCGCAGCTCAAGAGCAAGTCCAAGAGCAAGTCCAAGTCCTCGCACGGCAGCTCGGCGCCCCCTCCGCCGCGCTCCAAGTCTCAGCGGCTACGCAGCGCCAACTCTGGCGTCATGAGCTCGCTGAACATGCTACAGCTATCGCTGCTCAACAGCGGTCTCCTGCCGCTGCCGGACGAGGCGTCCGCCTTCATACCGACGAGGCCCATCGAGCTGACCCGCTTCCCCAAGCACATCGCGCTCTTCAAGAAATACGACGTGCTGCTCAAGACCGAGTTCCTGGTGAGCACCCTTACCCCTCCTTTGGGCCTTCGAGATAAAAAATCAAATTATATATTGTCATTTGGACATCTATGAGCTTTTGGTATACTTACCAACAACGTTGTTTGATGAATTGCTTTCACTGCTACCAGCACACTGGTACGCCTAAACGAAATTGGTTGTGCAGTGTAACCTGTTTTCTCGAGCTCCACTGCTCTGGTGGCGTTCGTATTCTCTCAGCATGGTTGTGTTTCTCTCAGTAGTTGAGAATTTTGTCTTCAGCTTATGGATAGGGACAGTGTGGCTAGAGCGCCGCTCCCGTCGATACAAAGGTGACCTGGAAAATACGTAATGGAAAATTCGTACGCCTGCCTATGTATTGTTAGGAGTTGTTAGTGTGTTAGTAAGCCGAAGCTGATCCGGCAACTAGTGGCAGCTTGTCTGTCCCGCCATAGTCCGTCGTCATATGCCGCTTGGACGCAGGGACCACATCATCGTTCTCTCCTGGACTTCATTACATCAGCCAACCTTTTTTTTTTTTTCATTTATTTGACCATACCATTCATCCATCATAGCATACCCTTTTTGTGCTCCGAGGCAATAAACATCGCAAAAAAGGCACAGTCAATTGCTGGTAATCATTGCCTATAGGTCGAGCGATCCCATCTGCACTTGGTTGGCTGCATCTGCAGTGACCCCCAGCGCTAATTTTGTCACGCACCCGAAGGTTTTCAAATCGGCACACGCTTTCCATTGGTATCCCTCCTAATTTCGGTAACTGCTTTATTATCTTAACCCCGCGACGGCTCTGATAAAGGCGACTTCATCTTTCTCGTCCGTTTCTTCTCGAATGTCCCTGGGAAGGTTTTTGAAGACACTTTCTCGATTTCGCCCCTGAAGGATACATATTCTATTCTGTTAGTCAGATATTTAGGGGAAACCCCCAAGGTGTTGTAGCCGTATGGCTGCGCTTGGGTGGATGCAATGAGTAATTACTTCCTTATTATATTCTATTCCGATCACAAAATCAGATTGGCATCATTATCATAGAAGCGACTCATGGCAGGAATACACCGGTAACAATTTTCACTCGGGTAGTGTAAAGAGGCCTGCATTCTCATGACAATCAGTGAACGTTTTGGGGATCTTTAACGTGCGCTGATATCGCACAGCAGACGGACGCTTCTTCATTTCGCCTCCATAGAAACAGCCGCCGACGAACGGGAAGTCGAGCGCCTTACCGCTGCACCACCGTGGCGGGGGGGAGGAATGAGCCACTTTCCTTCATTTGGGAGTGTCGTCTACGCGGTTGTGTACTAAAAACAGCAGTTCATTTTCATTCACATATTACGCCTTTTCATAATGTGTTATCGCTAAGAACTGTAAAATCTTATTTTAACCACTGTGTTCTTAAATGTAGCACACGCGCAACACGTTGCACTGAATGAAAACTTCGCAATATTTGGAGAAACATCCAGTGGTGTCGCCGTCCTCCTTTCTTTGTCCACTTTTTTTGTGTGTGTGTGTGTGTGTGTGTGCGCTGCATCATTCTGTAGGTACAGCGCCCTTGTGTGTCCGGTTTCACATACCATATTTACGTGTGCATTTTCAAACATCTAAATGACTAAGCACATTTTAGCGTTGTAATGTAATTATATAATGGACAACTATTATTGAACACCTGCTTTCATAGGCTCAGGGGGAAACGAGAAATCTTCGGAAATCTGATTGCATATGTTCCAATGGATTGTGACAATCTCTGTACCCTTGGAAGAGGCGAAGGAGGGGGGGGGGGGGGGGGGGCATCCAACGTGTGTGCTTCGTGTTGCTTCATAAACACGCCACCTTAACAATGATATTTCATGCTTCAATTGATTCAAGGATGTATTCAGCTTTTCTTCAGGAAAAGACGGAACCTTAGCTTCAACACATGATCAGAAAATAGCTTTGGAAGCTTTATTTCGCATGTATTTCTGTACGAATTAAACCCACGATTTACTGAAGGCCGGCTTTGGCATCAACGTTTATGAACACGGTGTTGGTCTATTAGAAGGCGTTGCGCTCAGATGCTACGAAACGTCGGCTGCCGATTTCATTACGTCATTTAAGGCCACGGGTACATCCTGACAACAGCCATCACCAGCGCAGACTGAATCTGCAACCCTTCACAGTTAGCAATCATTTCTGTTCTTCAGTTAGCGAAAATAGCGGATTTTCTAACCCCGCCCATGAGCGGCCATACCCATCATGCCATGGCCAAAACTGCCCATGCGTGGCCAGTGCGTACCCTATCTATGTCAGAATGCTTGCGCTGAGTTCCATTTTCGTATTTTATGGTTCATTAGGGTCAAGTTTAGATGGATCTAATACGGGGGGAACACTTCGAGAGGGTAACTATGTTATCCTTCATGTAGGCGTCAATGCCTTGCAAACTGGTGCACGGTTTTATCGTATATTCTTTAAGGGGCGCAGCGTAAAACATAACAACAAGAAAACATGTTATTTATAGTTCTGTGTATGCTCGACGTTCGCTTGAGCCCTATAACTGTCCCTCAAATATAAATGTTTATCTAACTGATCGAATCTACACAGTCTTCGCATTGTGTAATAATCATAATCAGCGTCAAGTGAGCGTCAGAATCACAACATGTACGCAAAGCGTCAAGCAATAAGGGCTACTAATCAGGATGAGTGACCATGGCTAGGAAGACCACTGAGGGATAAACTCTGTGACATCTGTTCCCAGAATGTCGCTTGTGTGTGGCGCACATTGATGGGATGTGTTTATTTTAGGCGGCAGACATCAGCCTTGCAGCCAACATAGATAGTTCAGTTGGACGAACTAATATCCGCGTGATCTCTAAGTAACATGGTTCTTGGCCCATATAGGAGAACTTTCGTTGAAAACCTACCAATATCATCCACCCACAAACTCCCCGCCATCTCCTGTTACGTTTGTCTTCCATTGAAATACATCTACACTGTTCAGTTATCTGATTTCTTTATTACACATTCCGTCCATGGCCATTCTTTTTTTCTGAATTCTACTAGAATAACAACTCACATCTGTTTCATAACCGAGTACCTTAGCCTTGTCCCTATCGTTCTCTTTTCCATATAACTGGCAGCGCTGCACCGCACAGCCCGTGATTCTCATTTCCTTCCAAGGAAACGTCAAGCCTTGTGAGCTTGTGCTCCGTTTCCACCGCTCTGCGGCGGTGCAAGCTGTCGAAAACAATTTTCTTTTCCACGTTGTATGGGCTGAGAGCTCCCGCTTTGAATGAACCACGCAGCTACTTTTACCGATAGTTTCCTTTTCTGTTGTCCTTTCCCTTCAATCTCAGGAGATCAAGAACTGTTGTTCGGAACAAGCGATGTAAGCAGTGTGCCGACCCTCCGATAATGGAGGTCACGAACGCGAGCGCGCTGAGAAAACAGCGTAGTGTTCTTTCATTCGTCCTTTTTTTTTTTTTTTGTAAGTTGCTGTGGGAAAGAGTATCAGCATTACTGATGACGGCAAGAGCAGGCACGTTTCACGCCATGACGAAGCAGCAGCTGGCGTGTACTGATTTGAACGATGTTGGAGCTAGAAGTAGTGACGGCGGAGGATATTGAATGGGCAGAATAGAAAGAAGAAATGCCTGAAAGTATAGTAGCAGAGGAAAGATGAGACGCAACCAACGTCGCTAACGAACAATGGCGTCCAGCGGCGAAACGAAGGTTATTCCAGTATACGCTTCTGCGATATTTCGGAGCCTTCATCAGACACGAAGCATTTCCCGGAACCGAAAGAACGGTGAAGTTAGGGACGTGTTTCGCGGCTCATAACAAGCGCGTGTTCGTACTGTGAATAGTGCAAGCTGTAAACAGCGGCGAGGGTTGTTAGACAAATTTAGTTATTTTGCTTGCGCGAGAACACGCACCGCAACAAGCGGATGCGAGACACAACCTAGGGCGTGTTTTTAGCCTAACGAGTGAAGGACGCACGAGGCCTAGTCTTCGTACACGCTCAATCAGTTCGATCTTTCAGGGAGTTTTCCTTCACTGCGCATTTCTGAGTTGCTTCTTTTGCTGTTTTTCATGTCGCTATGCTGACTCTGTACACTCGATCCATTCCCTGTTTATTTGTACAGCCCATTCGCACTTCACATAATGCTCTTCCAGTGAGCGACTGTTGTAGCTAATGCGGCAGTGATCCTCTAAAACTACTGAATTGTCGGCGGGGCATTTGTGATATTTTGTTTCCTGGCTCGAGAGGACAAAGATAATAGAAAAAGCATCTAAGATTTTTACATCGACTAAACCTTCTGTGCAGCCTGCTGAGGGCGCTGTATGTGCAAGCTTTGCCGGCAGAAAATCATGTTATTGGGAGGATGAAAAGTGATTTTCTTCCCTGTAAAATGTTTTTGAGCGAGGCGTGCCATGAATGAAATAAAATCTAATTGCCAGCCCCTTTTTTCGGTTATAATAAACAAAATCCCTTCCGTTATAAAATTTCTGGGCAACATTTATGATTTAACATGCTAACTGCCATCATGTTACGCATTTGGATCGATATGGTTGTGTAGATGTTTCTCTTCACTGAGAATAATTTGTACCGCACTAGACACGAAGTGCTGAAATGAGGTTGTGCACCTGTTGTGTAAAATCGTTTCAGAATTATAGTGTCTGCCTTTTTTGTGTGTGGCAAATGTTCTAATAATTTATTAGCACTGAGAGAAAACATTCCAACAGTGCTTGATTTTCAGCTTTAACTCATGTTGGAGTTTTGGTTATGCCACATGAATTCCGCATGAATAACGCTGAAATATCTATATTTCGCAAGCATTTTGCCTACCTTTATTGCATTTCTTCTTGCAAAGGAGCGTATTAAGAGTGCAAAATTTCTTACAAGTGAAATGGACACTCATGGGTGAATGTTTACTCAAAAATACGAGAACGTTTGTGTCGAATTCGTCTCTCCAACAAATCTGCCACACTTTGCAAGAAAACATGGCGAGATCACAGCAGTCTGTCAATTGCCGATGGCGGGGTTTTGATGTCAGCAAACTTTATATATTCAGATACATTGCACCTGAAATATACGAGGCACTTAACTTTTATGATTATGTGAAATAACGGCAAGGAGCAGTTGTATAGCTTGCATTATTTGTTATAGTGTAGCTTTTCGACTGGTTACGTCTCATTTACACATGGATGAATATTTCGCATTTAGAATGCAATATTCTTAACTTAAGGTTTTAAGACAGCATCCAGTAATGTTAAATATAGAAATGAATGATATCAGTCTATTTACAGGCGCATATCTCAACGGTGCAGTAAGCGATGAAAATGATCTAATCTATGATGTGAATTAAAACAACTATCTGCGAAGACAACACTGTACCATCTTCAGGCCAGAAAAAGTGTTTTAGCTTTGCGTAGTCTGCGAATTGCTAGCGCGACGCGCTTCCGCAGAATGCCAGTGCGCACGCGCAGATTTCTTTGAAGGCGCCAGGTGGCACCATCTGTTGAGTGGTGGCTCACTCGTATACCGCGTAGGGAAGTCAGCATGCGCGCGCTAGCGGCGAGCGATAGCCAATCAGAATGCATTATCTCTAATAGCACTATTCTATAAATTCATATTAACTACTCCATGCAATATTAGCCTGTTATATACTCACCTATGGGGCTGAAACGTGGAGGCTAACCAAGAGAGGTCTAATTAAGTTGAGGACAGCCCAGAGGGCTATGGAACGAAAAACGGTAGGGGTAACATTAAGAGATAGGAAGCGTGCAGAGTGGGTCAGAGAAATAACTCAAGTTACAGACATTCTAGTGGAAATTAAGAAGAAGAATCGGGCATGGGCAGGACATGTAGTGCGAAGAGAGGATAACCGATGGTCGCTTAGGGTAACAAACTGGATTCCAAGGAAAGGAAAGCGTAGCAGGGGCGGCAGAAAGTTAGGTGGGCGGATGAGGTTAAGAAGTTCGCAGGGGTCAAGTGGATCCAGCTAGCATAGAACAGGGTCAAGTGGAGAGATATGGGAGAGGCCTTAGCCCTGAAGTGGGTATAGTCAGGCTACTGATGATATACACATTAGCGCGAAAGCATGCACACGCTCACCACCAGCGACCAAAATTCTTGTCGGACCGTTCTTGCTTGTTTTTGCCGTCATTCTGATTTGGTAAACTCTTTTGTGAGGTCACAAAAATATCACCTCGCGCAGGTAATTCGAACGCAGTTCGATACTGCGGCTCAACGCGCTAGTCTTCCCTACCGGTGTTTGGAGTCCGCCGGCCAATAGTGAGAGTAATGAAGCCTATGATTCACCAATGACAGACCGTGACCTGTTGCAGTCCTTACGAACTAAAAATATTTCAGAGTGGATTCGAGCCGGTTGGATTCGAGCCGGTTGGATTCGAGCCGGTTGGATTCGAGCCGGTTGGATTCGAGCCGGTTGGGTTGGAGCCGGGTTCTCGGGTTGAGTAGCCGAGCATCTTAACTACTGCGTCAGCGCGGCCGGTGCATTCGCTCCTTATAAAATTGTTTAAGTAAGGTTAAGCATCCCATCTTTCACGCGACGTCTCCCAGTTTGCACCACAAGTTGGGTTAAACAAGCGGCCTCCTTGGCCAAGTCCATCGCTACACCGGAGATGATCGTGGAAGCCACGGTCAAACTTTCGCCTTTGGCGTAGCGACTCCCAGGTGACACTACACGTATAAGGAATCTAGCGCGCCAGGGCCGTAGCCACATAAATCCTCGCAAATCGTTTTATGACAACAAATGAAAGGTTACGTGACGTAATCACTGCAAAGATGCTGATTAACTGTTTCATCGAGTGTCTTTTGCAACTGTAAACAATCATGTATTTCTTAAACAGCACCAATTACACCGAGTTAAATGCACTGATATAAAAACAACCGTCCATTATCGTTATAAGGGTTTAAGAGAAAGATCCCGGCCGTGCTATGTTTTTCTAGTGCTTTATATGGGAACAGTAAATATTGAAGTGCACCTCAAACGACTCATCAAACGCGAACTGAGGACACCCTTGGCATACCCTTCAAGTGATTAAGCCCTAGCGCCTGTAAAACGCCTTCACTCATTTTCAGCATATTCTAGCTATGCAAGGGAGCAATGCAAACGAAGTCGTGCTCGTGTATTGCTATGGCGTGAGCGATTAGTTCGGTTTACATCCTATCCTTACACTGATGCTTCCAATGTTTGCTGTGGTTGTCAAAACCACTTAGGTGAATCAAGGGAGAGAGAAAGTAGAGGAGAATAACAAGGAACCTTCCATGTCGGCTCCGCATGCCCCTCTTCCTGGTGTTCCGCCGTCTAATCATCCTGTCAAAAACAATTTCCCGTTCGCGATTCCGTCGTAATCGCAAATTGGGCGCCGCTATTATAGGAGAAGCCTGACGCAGCTGCCTGCGTCATCTATGACAAACTCCCAGCATTAGACAGTAAAGCGCCAACCAAGAAAAAAAAGGGCCAGTAGATATTGAAATAAGAAAGAGGATAAATACCACGGGAAGTATTGCTGTAAAAACTCCGAAAGAAAAGAAAGCCGAACTGCCCTTTTCTGCTCGAATCGAGCGCCAGAATAATGCATGAGTGGAAGCGAGCAATGTTCGCCGTAGCGGATAGG